>CM054063.1:297023129-297176749 GCA_028641055.1 Alopecurus myosuroides | reverse complement strand
CATGCACTTGCGGCGGCAACATACTCGGCTTCAGCGGTGGAGAGGGATATGCAATTTTGCTTCTTGGAAGACCAACTCACTAGGGACCTACCAAGAAATTGGCAAGCCCCGGAGGTAGAGTTCCTATCATCTTGATCACCCGCTCAATCGGAATCCGTATATCCATTGAGAGAGAATTGTTCCCCCTTTGGGTACCACAAACCAAATCTTGGGGTATGAACCAAATAGCGAAAGATCCTATGGACCGCCATTAAATGGCAATCCTTAGGAGCCGCTTGATACCTTGCACACACACCTACACTCAAAACGATATCGGGCCTAGATGCACAAATATAGAGCAAAAAACCAATCATAGAACGATAAAGCTTTTGATCCACATCCTTACTCCCTTTTGAATTACGAGATAGATGGCACTTGACTTGCATAGGAGATGTCTTGATCTTAGCATTTTGGAAATTGAACCTCTTGATCATATCTTGGGTATACTTCGCTTGAGAAATGAAAGTCCCACGAGCCAATTGCTTGATCTCAAAGCCAAGGAAGAATTTAAGCTCACCCATCATAGACATCTCGAACCTGTCAGTCATAAGCTTAGAGAACTCATTATTGAAAGCTTGGTTAGTTGAGCCAAAGATGATATCGTCCACATATAGTTTGCATATGAAAAGCTCTCCCTTTACTCTCTTGGTGAAGAGACTAGGGTCAATCTTCCCAACTTCGAAACCACGATCATCTAACAACTCCCTAAGGTGCTCATACCAAGCACGAGGTGCTTGTTTGAGACCATAGAGAGCCTTGTCAAGTTTGTAAACGTGGTTAGGAAAGTTGAGATTCTCGAACCCCGGAGGTTGCTTAACATATACCTCCTCTTTTAGTGGACCATTCAAGAAATCACTTTTCACATCCATTTGTTGTAATTTGAAATTATGAGAGGATGCATAAGCAAGGAGGATACGGGTGGACTCAAGGTGAGCCACGGGAGCGTAGGTTTCATCAAAGTGGATGCCTTCAACTTGGGTGTAACCTTGAGCAACCAATCTTGCCTTGTTCCTAATGACAATGCCATGCTCATCTTGCTTGTTCTTGAAAATCCACTTAGTGCCAATAACATTGTGACAATCCTTGGGCTTCTCAACCAATCTCCAAACTTTGTTGCGCTCAAAGTTTTTGAGCTCATCATGCATAGCTTCAACCCAATCGGAGTCCTCAAGAGCTTCATACACTTTCTTAGGCTCCACAATAGAGATATGAGCTTGATGCTCACAAAAATGAGCCAATTGCCTTCTTGTAGATCTTGTAGTTTGAACATCCTCCAAGACCTTGTTGTATTGGGCATCAATTTGCTTCAAAGCTCTTCTTATCCTTTTGATGCGACGGGCTTCGATCTCCTTGTTATTACGAGGAGGAATCACTTGATCATCTTGATCATTTGGGTCCCCATCTTGACCAACTTGGCCTTGATCATCATCATCATCATCATCAACAATATCTTCAACACTAGCTTCAATTTGAGGAGAGGATGAAGAGGATGGTTGATCTTGGCCTTGATCTTGACTCACATTAGTGAGAGGAGTGGGTACGACTTGCGGAGTCACTTGATCAAAGAGAGGAGGGTCTTGAACATGTTCTTGGTTAGGAGTAATAGTTGGCTCCTTGGCTTGATCTTCTAATGTAGATGAGGGCTCCACTTGAGTAGAGCATAGTCCTTCTCGAGTCGCCATAAGCTGTCCCTCGATGGGGCGAAAAAATCCCACACCCATCCTTCCTATGTCTTCTTGAGGCATTTCAACATCTACATTAGAAACATGGAATTGCGCCACTTGGGAGCCGTCATTTTCCTCGAAAACCACACTATAAGATTCTATGACAATCCGTGAGGCTTTGTCATAGACTCTATAAGTGTGGGATTCGGCACCGTAACCAACAAAAATACCCTCAATAGTTTTGGATTGAAATTTCGACAACCTAATACCCTTGATCAAATAGAAGCACTTACAACCGAATACACGAAAGTAGGAGACGTTGGGCTTGTTGCCGGTGAGGATCTCATATGGGGTCTTGTCCAAGCCTTTGCGGATGTAGAGGCGGTTGGAGGAGTGGCATGCGGTGGATATGGCCTCGGCCCATAAATATTGGGGAGAAGAGTACTCCGCCAACATAGTCCTTGCCATATCCAAGAGAGTGCGATTCTTCCTTTCGGCAACACCATTTTGTTGAGGAGTGTAGGTGGCGGAGTATTGATGACGAATGCCTTCTTCACTAAGAAATTCATTCAATGTATAGTTCTTGAACTCTGAACCATTATCACTCCTAATAGCCATGATTCGCACATTGTGTTGACGTTGCACTTCGTTGGAGAAATCGATGATGGTTTGTTGAGTTTCACTCTTGCACTTGAAGAAATAAACCCAAGTGTATCTTGAATAATCATCGACAATCACCAAGCAATACTTCTTGCCGCCCAGACTTGCCTCGGGCACGGCACCAAAGAGATCAACATGGAGAAGCTCCAATATCCTCTTTGATGAGATAATAGTCTTGGCCTTGTGCACGATGTCATGCATCTTCCCTTCAACACATGACCTACAAACGCGATCCTTTGCAAAGGAAACATTTTCTTTTAGTCCAACAATAAGGCCACCTTTGTGAAGACTTTGCAAAGTTCTCATGTTGACATGGGATAGGCGGCGATGCCACAACCATCCCATGTCCGCCTTCTCGAAAAGACACATTGATTGAGAGTTGGTTGACTTCGAAAAGTCCACCACGAACAGCTCATTTTCAACATGTCCCACGTGAGCGGCGTCAAGAGTCTTGCTCCTCAAAAGGACCACAATATCACCATCAAAAAAGACAGAAAAACCCATCTTTCCAAGAGAGCGGACAGAAAGTAAATTGTAACCAAGGGATTCGACAAGCATGACGTTCACGATAGTTATATCGGGAGCCACCACAACCTTGCCGAACCCGGATACCTTAGACTTGGACGAGTCTCCATAAGTGACGGTTGCTTGGATGTCATTTGGTCGCAACTCCGTCACAAGCTCTTTGCTTCCGGTCATATGATTAGTGCACCCACTATCGAGAATCCATTTAGTCCCACCGGAAGCATATCCCTGCAAGAGATCATTGACTAGTGTTAGGACCCGAGATGGGTCCCTTCATGTTAGCAACAAGGGTCTTTGGAACCCAAATAGTATAGTCAATGAAACCCTCAATAGGACCAACATATTTAGCTTGCACAACACCATAATAATCAACATATAAGAAATGGTGTGGATTGTTAGTTCCCGCGGATGTGCTACGAGTAGTGTTATCCCTAATGACAACACCACTCGAAACACCATTGTTGGTCTTCTTCTTGTTCTTCTTCTTCTTGTTCTTCTTCTTGGCTACATAGCCTAGACCTTGCTTGCCCACTTGTTGCCTTGGTGCACTCAATTGTGGTCTAGCAATGACCGCATTAGAGTTAGGTGCAACCACTTGTGGGGAAGGGGTGACAAATGTCACAACTTGTGGGTCTTTACCCTTGAGTCTTGCTAGCTCATTCTTCAACCTAGCATTTTCCTCAATAATATTTGCGTGATCACAAGAAGAAGTAGAGGTGCTAGCATAATTTGATTGAGTTGAGTTTGAAGTTGTTCATGCAACTCTTTGAGGGATGAGTGTTGGCTTTCCAAAGCTTTGTGAGCCTCGGTTAGCTTTTGAAACTCCTCGGTTAGTTTACCATGACCAACTCCAAACTCGACCTTATCATTTTTAGCCTTTTTATATTTAGCAATAGCAAGATCACGTTCCTTAGTGAGGTTTGAGACAAGTTCATTATGGGTCAATTCAATTGATTCAAGTTCATCCTCTAGAGAAACTCTACCATCATGCTCTTCCTCAAGAGTCATAGAGAGAGATGCGATTTCATCCGCATCCCTTCTCTCAACCTCACCTTTCTTCTCAAGAGCATCTTGGGCCTCTCCCAATTGCCTCATGAGATACTCAACGTACTTCTTGGTCTCCCCTTGCATGTTAGACATAAAGTGGTCCAAGGAGATTCTTTCTTCTTCTTCTCTAAGACTAGCAAGGTGTTCTAGTTCACTAGGGGTCTTAGAGTTGGGGGAAAGAGATACCTCCGTGGCCTTAGCCATGAAGCACTTGGCATTACGTTGAGGGAGATCGTCATTGGGGGATTTGAAGAGGGATGAAGATGATGGAGTAGTGGCAATAGCTAGAGCGGCCACTTCACTTGTGGTTTCTTCTTCTTCATCACTCCCGGTATCATACTCCTCTTGAGTCAAGAGCACAAACTTGGTGGGAGACTTCTTGTTGAACGGCTTCTTCTTGAAATGAGGTTTCTTGTATTCAACCTTGGACTTGTCCTTGCGAATGAGCTTGCCACTATGGTGTTCTCTATTCTCGTAGGGGCATTCCGCAATGAAGTGATGCTTGTCTTGGCAATTGAAGCAAGATCTAACTTTTTGAGCCCCATCATTTCCATAGCGAGACTTGGTCTTCTCCTCAACAAATTTCTTGCCCTTGGGGGGATTGTTCCAAAACTTTTGCACGGTAAGAGCAATGAGATCCTTTAGAACGGGACCGTAGTCTTGTTCCTTCAACGGAGGCAATGCCTCATCCATCTTCGTCGTTCTCAACCTCTCTTGACAAAACCTTGGCCTTCAAAGCAACGGATGCTCCTTGATGCATTCCAATGGCCCGAGCACGGTTGTCAAGCGCATTCTTGGTTTGCACTTTGTAGGAGCACAACTCTTGCATCACTTGAGTTGAGGTCATGGTGGAGAAATCATGTCTTCCTTGAATGCTCTTCAAATCCGTGCCCTCAAAAGGCATCAAGGCAATCATGTACTTCCTCTTGATCCAAGCATCATCAATATACTTTGCACCTGCGCTAGAGAAGGCGGTGGCAAGAGTTTTGAGTCTTCGATACATGTCAACATAATCTTCTCCATCACGCATGAAAAACCCTTCGGCCTCATTGGTCAAGGCATCATACCGATTTCTTTGCATGCTCTCATTCCCAACGAACATGATGACAAGTGCATCCCATGTTTCTTTGGCGGTGGAGAAGTGTTGAATATGCGGCATGTGGTTGGGACCCACGGCTTGTTGAAGGATGGACAAGGCGGTGTAGTTGAGTTGGCAATCTACGGCTTCTCTTCTTGTGAGATTCTTGGGATCAAATGGTTTGTATCCGTCACGAGTGATCCTCCAAAGATCTATACAAGAAGAGTTCAAGTGAGTCTCCATATAGTATTGCCATTCACGAAAAGAAAAGGCATCAATTTTAGGTGGATCTCCCCTAGGGATTATATGAGGATGCGGGACGGGAGGATCGGGAGAATAACTTCCGGGAACGGCATGAAATCCTCCACTTCCTTCCGTACTAGACTTAGCGGATTGTTCGGCGGAAGCATTTTTAAGTGGTTCACCATCTACCCCTTTCTTGGCACCCCCCGATTCTTCCGGAAGGGATGAGTCGACCACCTCCGGTCCTTTGGCTTTGAGGAGTTGTGCCATGAGTTGACGCAACTCATCAAATTTAGTGTCTATGGATGAGGTCAATGATTCTCTCAAAGCATTGAGATCATCCATGGTCACATTGCCATCGGACGGAGCGTCAACCAAATCATCTCCCATACTTAAACTCTTAGGCGGTTAAGCCCGATTGAAGAGCCGAGGCTCTGATACCAATTGAAAGCAAAGTATGGGCACCTAGAGGGGGGGTGAATAGGTGCTCCGACCAATTTTAATTTTACTTAAAGTTTAGGCTAGACAAGAAGGTAAATTCTCTAGATTGTGCAACTAATGGTGAATTTGCCTATATGACAAAGCAAGCAACTAATGCAACAAGGACAACAAAAGAAACAACAAGAACTACCATAAAGCTACGAGAGCGAGTAAGTAATGAGGGAGGAACGAGGTAACCGATGGAAGCACACGGAGACACGATGTATTTCCGAGTTCCTCCTTTTTAGGGGAGTACGTCTCGTTGGAGGGGTGTGAGCTCGCCACAAAGGCCTACTCAACGCCAAAAAGGCTTCACCCTATTCTCCGATGAACTTGCGCCACAAAGGCCTAGTTCACCTCTCACTATAGAACCCCTTTGAGGCGGGGATCGAGTCCTTTACAAACACTTGGGGCACACACCCACAACTTAATTGGGGGCTCCCAACTCTTTTTGAATCACCACTAGAACAAGAAGCTTAGGTTCTCCACAAGAGGAAACCCTAAGCAAAGATCTCTCAAGCAAATGAGAGGGAAATGAAAATCCGGTTGGTGAAGATGTAGATCCGGTGGTCCTCCTTCAATCCTCAAAGAAGCAACGAGTTTGGGTGGAGGAGGAAGGAGATCTTGCTAGTGAGTGAGCTCCATTAATGGTGTCTTCAATGCTGGGGAGAGCTAACCCTTGGAGAGAGAAGTGAGGCTCTATTTATAGCCTCCAACAAAACTAGCCGTTTTTCAGCCTGATTTCGACCAGCCCGGAATGGTCCGGAATATTCCGGACCCCCGGAATAATCCGGAGCAATCCGGATGCCAACAGAGCATAATCCCGTTGTGGCCGGAATGGCCCCCGGAATATTCCGGATGCCAACAGAACAAAAACCCGTTCTGGCCGGAATGACCCCGGAAAATTCCGGCTGCCGGAATCTTCCGGAATATTCCGGATTGCAACAAAGCCTTTTCCCATAGTGACCGGATTATTCCGGATGAATTCCGGAGCCCGGATTGCCCGGAATTTTCCGGGCTTCCCATTGAAACTCAGTTATTGGCCATGAAAAATCTATTTGATCTTCGATTTCTTCACCATTTCTTTGACATCGTATACGTGCTGAATTGAGACCAATTCCTTTAACAAAATAGCACATACGGTTAGTAGCCTCTTTATGTTGTTAACAAACACACAAAACAGCGAGATATTGAGTATGCACTTTCAGTTACTAGAAACTCTTGTTTGTTTATTAAGTACATATATATTAACGTTTCCGGATAATACAATTATAGCATGAGAAATAAATAGTTATCATAAACATGTAATAAGATAATAACTGCTTTATTATTGCCTCTCGGGCATATTCCTTCCACATTTGTGTGGTCGACAGCCACATAGATTGCGCAATGTTCATGACCGAGAAGTAATCCATGAAATTATCATGCCAAATGCGGGGAAAAGTGCCACCAAACTTGGGAAACGACATCTTGAGTTTTTTGGGTCTACCTCCGCCATGGTGTTCGTCCGGTGGTCGTTCCTGTGTCAGCACCGTCCCTTCCAAACGTCGCTGCCCCAATGCCAGGATCAGGCTGGCTATGTGTCGACACCGAGCCCGATCTAGCCACCCCCTAGCGTGGGACGTCTCCCACTGCCTGTCGTCGGAGAGCCGAGGATTGACTTGCCTCGCATGTGCCCGCCTCAGCATCAGGATCCTCCAGAAGGCTTTGGGCCAACCAACTTTTCCACTGCCTTCGTTGTGGCCCCCATTTGCTGGGACAAGGACCCCTAACGCTGCTCGATGTCGTCCATCATGCATGTGTGGTCGTCCATCGAGCGCGAATTGAGATCGAGCTGGCTTGTCACCTGCTGGTAGGAGGTGTCGAGCAACCCGAAGCGATCATCGAGGGAACCCATCTACATATGGACTAGGTCTAGACTGGAGCAGATCGCAGTGAGGGCCTTATCCGTGCGCGTCGCCGTTTCCCACATCGCCTCCAACACGAACTGCGTCTGCGTAGAGGACTTCGAAGGTGCCGTCGTGAACGCCCGTCAAGCCCAGCCAACCAGCTTCAGAATTGACACGGATCATAACAGAACCCGATCAAAATCGCGATTTGCTCCGCATGTGAAGACCGAACGGAAACGCGATTCAGCAATCGGCTTGACATCTGATACCACTGTAACTATTCCCTTACCGTTGAGTGGATTCCGGGAATGAGATTTCACTTGGATCCAAATCGCAGGAAGCAGAAGAACCGGATAGGAGCAATTAGATGCAAGATGGGAAGAAGCAAATAGGGGAGGGGATCTTTTTCATTCATTCAGTTCATGCCTCCATCCATCCGTCCTCACGGTTTAAATCGCACGCCGTACAGGTGGACCCAATGTCCCACCACTTGCTCTTGCACCAGATAAGGGGAACGTAAAAGCATTCTACCCCTTCCGCGTCGACACGCCATCTTGTACAACCGGGGCTGTTACATGGTACATTGGTTCGAAAAGCCCATCTGGTTGAATGGGAGATTAGAGTTTTGCTTTTTTTAGAGACGATGATCTGAAGTTATGAATCGCAGAATCGGCAATGGACTTAGGAACCCATACATAAGTTATGGGGATTAAGAACGCTTTTGAGCTTGAACTGAAAAAATAGGAGAAATAATGGGTTCGTGCACAAGAGGAACTGCCAGAATAACTGAGGTTTCAACGGATTTGATGTGCATACCTCTAGTAAGACTTAGATCCGAGAATCAAATAGTACTTCCGTCTACCGTGGCCGGTGCCAAACTGCCGATTCTCAGACTTGAGACAGTGCTAATAATCACGGCGCCCGTCTTGGGGCCTTGAGGGGTGGGGGGAGCCGGATCCTCTGACTTAGTCAGTTAAGGTCAAAGAGCTGCCGGCTCGTGCAGCCACTCTGCAACTTTCGGCTAGTAGTGATCGGCAATCAGCTAAGGGCATCTCCAGTCGCCCCCCAGAGCGCCCCAGGTGGCCTTTTCAGCGCCGAAAGCGGCGAATAGCGCCGTTTTCGCACTAGCCGCCCCCCAGAAGCCCAAATAGCGCCGAAACGGCGCTAATTCGCGTCGCGGCACGCAGGAGAAACCCAGCCCGCTGGGTTCGGCTTGGGGGGCGAAAAGACGCTACATCCCACGCGGGCCAGCATTGTCAGCGACGCGTGGGAAAACCGCGGGAACAGAAACCCCCGCCCGTGATCTTCTTGTCGGCTCCCGCGTCGGTCAAAGGCTGCTGGCGTTTATGGCGTGGCGGCCGGCCAGTGCATGCGCCCGTTCAAAGGCTGCCGGAGTAATGGCGTGGCGGGCGGCAGCGAGGGCACGCGGCGCAGTAAATGCCCGCCAGGCTACAATAGGCCCCTCGCCGCTCACCGCTCTCCCCATTCTTCCTCCTCGCCGCTCTCCCCGTTCTTCCTCCTCCCTTTCTTTCCTCCTCGTCGTAGCGTAGATGGCGAACTACGATGATGCCGCCGCCGCCACCTCCGCAAGCACGAAGCCTGGGCGCTGTATCGGGCGGGCAACCACGGTGGCACCTCAGTGTCGGCGGGATCCCCGTGCCCCCGATCCCCTCCACCTACGCAGAGTTCCGGCAGGCCATCGACGAGGCCGTCGAGGGTTGCCGACGGACGAGGCCGCGCGGCTTCACTGGAGGCCGCACGGCCAGGACGCGTTCTGGTGGCAGGAACTGTAACGCCGCCACGATGCGGACCGCGCCGCCGAGGGCAACAATGGCCCTGTCGAGGGCCGCGCCAACAGCATGGGCCGCAAGCGGTGGTGGGGAGGCCAACACCGCACCCTCGAGTGGGTGCTGGACTACATCAACGCCGCCAACGAGCCCCGGCTGCAGATGCCGCCCCGCCCGCACCCCTCGTGGGCACCGTGGCGGATGGGTGGATCGTCATCGGGCACCTCCTCCTCCTCCGGCGCGGCGTCGCTTTCTCTAACCCCTCCCCTTCTCAACTCCGGGCGCCCTGCCCCCAGGCGCAGCGGCGGCGCCCTGCGCATCGGCGGCCAGCGACCCGCCGCGGACTTTGAGCGCGTCGTGCGCCCGAAGACGGAGGTGGAGGAGGATGACGAGTGGCCCGACCTGAAGTCCGCGGAGGAGTTCTCGCGCAACACCCTCCAGCCGGTCCCCAACAACGTCGCCGACGACTGGAGCCTGCGCGACAGCACCGAGGAGGAGCTGGAGCTCCAACGTCGTCTCCTCGCCGAGGCCGAGCAGCGGAAGGCGCAGCGCTAGCAGGAAGCTGCTGCCAATGCGGCCCGCCGCCGCGTCCCTCCCCCTCCGCAACCGAAGGAGGTGCCCTACGTCGTCCTCGACCCCGATAGCGACGACGAAGCCGAGTTCCAGCGCGCCCTAGCGGCGAGCAGGTGGGGTGACGCCGGCGCAGGGCCGAGCAACCCGCACTGCCGCAATCCCGGCGCAGACACGAGCAGGTGGGACGCCGGCGGCTCGGACGATGACGACGACGGGGACGACTGCGACTACAGCCAGGCGATCGCGGCGAGCCTTGGCCTGCAGTAGTTGTAGAGATTTTATGTTTTTTATTGTTTTTTAGTTAAACTTCTGTCGAACTCTATGAATTTGCGTCGAATTAATAAATTTGCGTCGAATCTACTTTTTTGAATTAATTTGGGCCGAGTGTTGTGCTGGGGGCGACTAGAAACCCTGCCCTAAAGTCCTTTTGTTTGTGCCAGCTGTGAACAGAAACTTACATCCAAGTAAACAGACCCAAGGTAGTCGCATGCGCGACCAAGCTCGCTTTTGCTCCCATTCAGACCGATGCTCCAGGTTTTCAGGCGATGCAGCCGAAGTGCAGAACAGCGGACGGCCGAGTCTCGGCCGGTTCTGCTATGCCCGCGTGCACTAATTTCTGCTGCCTTTTATTAGCTTCAGGTGACCACCCAGCTCGGTCGAAGACAATGAAACAAAAAAGACTGTTGGGTTAAGAACATTTTAGCTTCAGGTGACCACCGAGGCAAGGCACCCACGTAACAATATTCATATTGCTACCTAGTCCTGGACCAAGCTCGCACAAAGGATGTGTGTGACAATGTGAGTGGAGAACAACAACGTGGATAGAACTTTTCGCATCAAATTGTTCTCCGCCGATCGAGAAAGATGGACTCCGGATTCTAGAAAAACGCACGCATACACCGGGGTTGCTTTTCACAGACAGAGCGTACTGTTGTTCCCGGCCGGCCACCACGATCCTGATCTTCCTCGCTTTGCGTAGCATTATTGGGACCCGATCGACTGAAGCAAATGACCATGGTCGACTAATTTTATTTCGAAATGATGAGTGTACGTAGTTGTAACATGCATTTGCACGAATCAACACGAAGCTGTCTCTACATGCGAAACGCAATGTAGGTATCGTCACGCCGTCACGGTCATACACGCATGTGCAAATGCTGGAGAGTGGAGACCCGTACGTACGTACGTACGTACGCACGCGCGCCACGTCCAGTCAGAACAGTCACGAACAAGTTGTGCATATGCAGTGCAGAGCCGGCCGTGTCTGGCTAGCTGCACGCCCATAAACTGACCAGCAGAGACTCATCAGTTCCGAACTAAATACGGGCGCACACCGCACGTACACGCGAATTGCTGGCTGTTCCTGCTCGGCGTACCTCGGCACGATACGAGAATGCATATATGGCAGCTGGCAAAATGTAGATGCTCAGAGCTAGGGACGGTGCATGCAGCCTCTGGGCAGATCGGACTGGTGCCATGGCATGGATCGAAGAAACAAGAGCTGGCCATATGTACCGGCATACCGCCCATTTGAACACACAATCCCGGTGGCCTAAGCTTCTAGGACATCTCCTACAGGACTGTTTACTTCGTCCGGACCTGCCCGATTTGAGCAGTCCGGGCAAAAATAAGACCCCACGACGCTACCTAAATGGACCGTGGTCCGTTTTTTTGTCCGGGACAACTCATATCCGGGTCAAATTTGATTCAGATTTGAGCACCATCCGGACACGCCGGGACAACGCTCATGTCCTGATTTCTCCGCTCCTGGACGCGCCAGGCCCGCCCTCCAGCGTACCCCCTCGCGTTTCTCCATCCCCGTCCCACCTCCTCGCCGCCTCTTCACCGCCGCCGGCCCGATTTGGCCACCCTCGGCCGCCGTTCGTCCATCCCGCCGGCTCAAAATACAGCCCACCCTACCCCGCCGCTGGCCACCCATAGTCCTGCACGTGCTTGGCCGCCCTCACTGCTGGACGGACTGCGCCCCCGAGTACACCCGAGCGGCCGCACGCAAGGTGCTCGTCCATTTGCCTGGACCAAGTACAGCACCGTTCCGGCCGGAAAAATGGCCAAGAGTGGGGACGAGTTCTTCTTCAACAACGTCCTCATGTACTCGTCCTCCTCCTCCAACTCCGAGGACGAGAGCGACATCCTCGTCGCCACCCATGTGGTCAATGACCATATTACGAGGATGCAGCCAGTTTTCAGAGGGTCTATCTTCGGGCATGCGCCTGCCTTGGACAGGGACAGAGAAGCAGGCCATATTTAGCTGTACGATGACTACTTTCATCTCACCAATGCAGTCTATAGTGCCAAGTTATTCCGGCACCGTTTCTGGATGAGAAGAGACATGTTCTGTCACGACCCCGGACCCAGAGATATACATACTGTTATGTGCTCCTAGCCATGGACTCACAAGGGCTTCAGGGTTACCAGCCCCGGCCGCAACAAACAACGGCAAGCAGACTGGATTCATCGGCACGTAGTCCGGATCCCCAGTCTACTACTCCTTGTATCCATGCTAGTCATAACCAACTATGCATATCAAAGCGTCCACGAATCGAATGAAACTGAAGGAAACGGGACCAAAGTTATACAGAGCTGCTATGTGTCCAGAAAGTGCAACAACAATCGAGGGTTACTGGGGTTACCTCGCCCCAGGCCGATCAAATCGACAGGCGGGCTCGGACATGGATCATCGGCTCCACAACCCCTCGACTGCGACAACTATGCAGGCATAGCCAAAACTGTATAACAATGAGCTCGAAACCAACAACCGATCAAAGCAGTACTCTAAACATGAAGTTGTATTAAACAGATATTACTAGAGTATAGCTTACAAACAGAGGTCACACGACCCAACATTACATCAGACAACGGAAGGCAAATTATGTTGCTAATCAACAATAACCAAAAAGGCCTAAGAGGCCGCAACATAAGGCGACGTCCCAGCCCATAGATTCCAGGCTGCTACCTGGGAACCCCAAACTACTCGTCGATGTCCACGTTGACTCACCACGGATTGAGTTCTTCTCCTGAACTAAAATTAAGCAAACCTGAGTACGGGAGGTACTCAACAAGACTTAATTAACCTATTATATATCTGCTAGTTCGAAAAGGGTTTCATGAAGACTGATTTGCGTAAAGCAATCTTTGTTTTGCAAGTTGAGGAAGAATAGCACGTCTCAGAGAGTGTTTTCAAAACAGATGAGAAAGGTACTTAACTACTGAGATCATCATCTTCTTGTACTCCACCAAGTCTTTCTCATTCCCACACTAACTCATGCTACAAGGATCACCCCTCCCGGCATCTCCGGGAGGCACCCTTCAATCATGGTTAACAAGTTTTAGTCATTCCGTTGAAGTTATCTATGATCACAGAATCCGTTGCCAAGTCGTCCGTAACCATGGACACGGCTTCTCGAGGAGATTTATCCCTGCAGGGGGTACACTTTACCCACACGTACCATCCGACTCTTAACGCCACATGTACGCTCGTCCATGGAGCGCGGCAGAGGGTGGCTGGCCACGACCTTTACCTTGCTCGACCCTATCCATGAGTCAACCCAAACAGGGCCACCCCGTCAACAGGGAGTTGGCCACCTCCTGACGGCACCTGTTCTGTGAGTCGGGAACAAGATCCGTGTACGTCCATCACTTGTCCCGGTCACGCCCTAAGTTTTCTCCAAATCGTTTTCTGACTCACACGCAGATGGAAAGATCAAACTACGTGGCTCATGGACGTGGCCAAACAAGTTAGTTGGTCGAGCGCGGTCTGTTAGGCCCCGCGTGTGGTTGCACGCTCAGTCTTGGCTTCGAAGGCGAGAACTCGCTCCTAGGGGCATGAACAGGACAAAACGCCACAACCCATTGTGGCCTCACATCCATGCCGTTTTTTAGTCAAGTTATCAAAGGTAATTCAAATCATAACAACATGACATAAATGATTCACGTATTGACCAGATTCATCAACCGGATGGATCAGATCACAACTAGGCATGGCTAAGCAAGACTCAACGGCTTTAACGAGGCGCGCACAAACAAACCTATAGCTGCTAGGAGCAGTGGATCAGGATATTTAGGTTATGCAGTATATAGGGTAACTCTATCTACTGACATCAAATAGTTTAGAACCGCATGCAATATACGAGATTCCAAAACACTTCGAAAACCATATATGAGCAGATAAGAGGTTATGCTTGCCTTGGTTATAAGAAAACCAGATAAAGACTTCAGGAATAAGTGCTTGACTTGTCGGTTAAGATCAAGTATTCGCCATTGGATTTGTTGGCCTTCTCTTCGGAGTCACGTTCTACCGAGGGGGGGAACAAACACCGAAACAAGAAAAACAACAATCAACACATGGCATCGATGCAATGCGCAACATGTATGCATGAGCAAGTTAATGCACTGAAACAAAGCCCTAGGCATGATCGTTGGGTTGCTAGGGTTCGTATGATAAGTAAACATTTTTAGTGGAAGTAGTCCGAAATAGACCCCGGAGGGGGTTTCGGGCGATTATGAACATGAGTACCATTTTAGTTGCTTAAATGAGGTTGAAAACATCATAACTAGGTTTAGTTTGTCATTTTGAGCAAATTGGTATATAACTTTTAATTTTCTAATTTTAGTGAATAAAAACTTATTTTTCTATTTTTAAATGAATTAAGCAACATTAAGTAATGGACATTTTTGAACTTTGTCAAACATACCTGAAAATGACATATTTGGATAGAGCATCTTTTTCTGATCAAAACCATATTTTTACTTTATTTTTCTGATGAACAGAACAAAAGTTAATCATTATTCAAGTTTATTTCATTTCTGTAATATAAAAGAGGTGGGGCCCACGTGTCATTTCAAAATTCAATTTAATTAAACGATTTATTAGCTGACACGTGGCCAGGCTGAGGTCACGCTGACATCAGCGTGATGTCAGCGGATGGCTGGCTGGAGACAGTGGTGGTCGCCGGCGGCGAACCACCAAGCCCCAGCAAACGTGGGCGGGCTCAACTGAACCACCTCGAAGAGGCGCATCACTCGAGGGTGGAGCCGCCCACTTTTGGTCACCGGAGTGGCGGCGCGATGGCCAACTGCGGCGGCCGGCGGCGGGTTCTCGGCGAGGTGGAGGAAATAGAGGGGCAGGAGCTAGGGGGAGGGCACCGGGAGGTCAAGCTGCTCACCACGAGCTCGATGGAGCTATCGGGGAGTCCGGAGAGGAAGTGACGGCGACGAATCGCGGCGCGGGAGCTCCGCCGTCCGTGGGGAAGACGGCGGAATCCTCGGCCCTCCGTCCATATCCTCTTCTATCCTTGCGCGTGGAGGACAAGGGGACGACGGCGCAGCTCCCTAGGGGTTCATCACGGCGAGGCGAGGCTCCAGTCGCCGGCGGCATCCAATCACGGCGAGGTTTTGGTTCAGCTAGGGTTTGCTCTGAGTACAGAGACAGAGAGCGAGAGGGAGGGGGCTTCTGCGGGGTTTGGGTGATCGGGACGGCTCCCGAGCGTCGTCATCTCTTCCCCTGTCGCGCTGGAAGCAGGAGGTGGCGCTCAGCGACGTGCTCGTCCTTCTGGCCGGATTTGGAGAAGAAGGAAAAAAGAAAAAGAAAACACGGAAACCCCCTGGAACTTTTGGAAATTGCAAAAGAGTCCTTTTCTCTTTAAAAATAGAACAAAAAACAGAGTTTTAGGGAGCTTTTTGGAAACAGAAAAATTGGCAAAAATACATTTTGAAAACCTTATGAAATTTGCAAGCTCACCATGTATTTTCTTTCCAAAATTGAAATTATTTTTAGAACAAAATTTTGGTGATCACTTTAAGTGATTTTTGGTCATTTCATTTGTTATTTTCAAATGCAAAATTTTAACCAATGTTTTTATGCATGTATGAGATGACACAACACCACACACCCTTTTGTTAGCAAAATTGGGATGTTACAAATCTACCCCCCTTACAAGAATCTCGTCCCGAGATTCTCGAAGGAGAAGAAAGAAGGAACACCGGTTTTGAACGATCTTCTCGAACCTTACGGTTCTCTTCTTGAAGAGATTGATCCGTAGCACTTGTGAAGATCTCCAGCGGATACACCTTAGGTGAGAGGGAAAACTCTTAGGAAATGATCTTTACGAGGATCGAGTATCCCATGGTTAACTCATGACAGGGATGTTCATAAAGAACGGTGGAGTTAACAGGCATGAAACACATCAAGGTAACGGAGTGAGTAGAAGATGGTTTCAAGTTTGCGGACGATTAGTCTTGAGAGGATTTAGAATATGAGCTTTGCACAAGACTTTAAATCCTTTTGGGATAGATAGGTCGAACAACTTATGATATCGAGGTTTCTTCGAAATAGAATACCAAGATGGGAAGGATGGTCTTGGATACCACAATGTAATATACGTAGACGAGGGAGAACACGAGAAAACACTGTAATCGTGTGTCAGAGGGAAGTTGATACATGATCATGTTCACTCTTCGGAGTGGACACGAAAGATAACGGAACTTTCATTCCGTTATAACTTTTTCGAAATCTTTGTCAAAGATCGGGATGTTACTTCACAACGGAGGATGAGTAACCAAAGGATGATGGAACACCGTGGTGAAGGAGAACTTCTTGGTCACACCATAAGATGAGTAACCAACGAGGATTGAAACACCAGAAGGAATAGGGAATCTCTTTCCTATGGTGGATTTGACGTAGCAATACGTTTACCACATAGTTAAGATCCCACGGCTGGAGTGACTGACAAATTCACACAATGTGTGAGATGAACAGAATTTCAAGTACAAACAACTTGAAAAAGGGAACTGATGAATGGTGGTTACGAAACACCACGAGATGTTTTCATGATGAACTTGTTTCCACTGAAAGAGAAGTTTGGAGGATCAACTGAGAGGTATTGGAAAGATCAACTTCCAAGTTATCTTGGACGTTCTAGATACCAAGATCAGGCTTACATAAGCCTTCTATAGGTTATTAGGTGAAGGTAGAACTTCGGTCAGAAGAACGGTGAGGAAATCTTGTTAGAATGAGCCACACAAGAATTCTCACGGAGAGTGGTTGTTCTTAAGGATTCAAAGAGATATGACATTAGGCCTTCCGGCTAATTGTGTCAACCACAACAACAACCATGCCGGATTTCCGAGTGGACCTATTTCAATATTCTTGAGGAAAACACCAACCATCGTTGCCGCTTGAGATTCAGCTCTGGTTAGTGGATTTAAAAACAAGACTCGGTATGTATGAACGAAGAGATTGCTCCGGTTATCAACGAGATACATATGTTGGATTCTCAAGACATGGACTACGATGTCAAGCTCAAGAAGATGAGTAGGATTGCGGAATGTGTATTAGCAACTTGCGAAAGATGGCTGCACCTACATGGTTACTTGCAGCAAAACACATCGGAGTCCTTGTTGGGAAAACGGTCACAAAGATAACGAAGTTCTTAAACTTCCTCTCTTTTACGAATAATCAGTCAGTGGCTTAGCGTGGACGCAAACTTCTTCAAATAAATGGAGGTAACAACCTACCATCTCAAGAATAGTCCACACATGCATGACTGACTTGGGATTACTCCCGAGGGAACAAGAAAACTCTACTCGCTTCATGGCGACAACTTTCACCATAAGCACATGAACCCGAGAAAGTCACTTTGAACATCTAGAACACAACCTCGTAATGAGACAAAGATGGTTCTCGAAAGTTTCCAATATTGTTGCCATTTGTTCAACATGAACCTCTTGCAACTTAGAGAAGATAGGAATGTCATCGATGGTCTCGAAAACACACTTATCAAAACACTCCAAGAAGAGGGATTCATATGCTATATGAACAAGGCAGAATATTGGTCAGACCATAGGACATGAAGATGTACTCGGCAAAACACCATGAAGATATTCCTTGGACATTTTCTCGATTTGACGATAGCCCAACTCAAATCAAGGGTGGAAAGATAGCATGTCCATTAAGGAGATACTATCATGCTTCAACGCAAAAGAAAGTGGACATCCCATAACGAAGGATCAAGTTAGGAGGAGCTTTTGTCTTTCATCTCTCCAAGTTAGTGATTAAGCTCAACCAACTAGTCCAGGATATCCAGCAGGGTTCCATGGAGAAAGGAGTGATTCAAACTACCCCTTGCTTAGACATTACGGTCAGGTAACAACCTGGTGATACTTCTAGAGAGACAACTAGAATATCACAACCTACCGATATGTCTTAGAAATCGAGAGGAGGCATGCTTTTCAAAACAACCGATATGATCTTGAGAGCATCGGTATAAATCTAACTCTTTGACCAAGAATGTGCACCGGAATGAACGGGTTTGGTAACACAGTCAACTTTAAGTAAAGACCGGGTGACCGATAGTGCTAAGAAGGATACAGATGTTTTCTTAGATTTTTTTAAAGCAATAAGAATTGCTAGGAATAGCTGATACACATGTCGATGAACAGACCCATCATTCTCATGCATTCAAGCTTGGATGAAGGGGGAGTGAAGACGGTAAGAGCGTCACTTCATCAACAAGGCCACGAAACTTAACACGGTCTCGTGATATAAAAGAGGGTGATACTCGAAGGTAGAACAGAACAGAAGCTGATAAAACTTCTTCAATCTGCGGATTACAAAACTTTGACCTGGTCCTGGAGATGAACGAGGTACTGGAGTTTGTTTCTCCTTACATTCCAAGGTGGAATGTTCTGACGGATCACAAGAACAAATGCATCGGAAGAATCCAACACTCATATGTAACTTGGTTTCAAAACAACGGATGGATATTTGAGTGCAACTGGAAGGTAGGAACATGCTCCGGAGAATCCAGAGATCATGTGGAATGCACGGGGTAATACTCATGTGTAGAACGCATGCCAAAAGGTTGGTATAGCTGAGTCAAGAACAAAGATATGGAAATCATAAAGAACACTCTTGTCGTGATTCTTTTCGATTCCAAGAGAAAACCTATGGCTATTGGAGCTGAGATTACCTAGCCAACCTGGGGTAAAACAGATTCCTCAGGATTCAACGGAAAAGAACTTGGGTTAAAGGTCAGCATCCTGTACTGATAGAGTGAGCATCACATGGTTAAGAAACCACACGATCCAGCTCACCACAACTCAGCACATTCCGGGACCTTCGGTTCAAGTCCAAGGGTTAAAGCACTGAGAAAGGAATAACTACTATCTGAGTGCCACAGAGGACACTACAATTAGCAATCACGGAGTATCTTTCAAAAGACAAGCATAGCTCCGGAAGAACTTGAACAGAGGATAACGGATACATTCGAGATGGCCAGCAGATCTCGAGGTTCAGGATTTAGAACTTGGAAACATGTAGGAATGTGGAATCCACATGGACATGAGAGATTATGATAAAAAGGGAAATCTCCCAGTTTTAGAGATAACGGAAATGGAACACACACGACTCTAGAAACTGAACACTAGGTCAACTTGGGTAAACGACGACCTTGCCAGAGAAGGCACCTAGGTTTTGAATGATTAGAAGAGATAGCAAAACCTTTTCAAATCAAACAGGTAATATGACCCAGAGTTAGAGCGATACCAGATACGGAGTAAAAAGAATCCTAAGAAGGCTTTCACAACTCATTTGAAGTTTTAAAGTAGTTTTCACAAACACTAGACTCAACATCGACCAAGCAGTAAGGTTTTCCTACAGGCAGTCCTGCTCTGATACCAAGACTTGTCACGACCCCGGACCCAGAGATATACATACTGTTATGTGCTCCTAGCCATGGACTCACAAGGGCTTCAGGGTTACCAGCCCCGGCCGCAACAAACAACGGCAGGCAGACTGGATTCATCGGCACGTAGTCCGGATCCCCAGTCTACTACTCCTTGTATCCATGCTAGCCATAACCAACTATGCATATCAAAGCATCCACGAATCGAATGAAACTGAAGGAAACGGGACCAAAGTTATACAGAGCTGCTATGTGTCCAGAAAGTGCAACAACAATCGAGGGTTACTGGGGTTACCTCGCCCCAGGCCGATCAAATCGACAGGCGGGCTCGGACATGGATCATCGGCTCCACAACCCCTCGACTGCGACAACTATGCAGGCATAGCCAAAACTGTATAACAATGAGCTCGAAACCAACAACCGATCAAAGCAGTACTGTAAACATGAAGTTGTATTAAATAGATATTACTAGAGTATAGCTTACAAACAGAGGTCACACGACCCAACATTACATCAGACAACGGAAGGCAAATTATGTTGCTAATCAACAAGAACCAAAAAGGCCTAAGAGGCCGCAACATAAGGCGACGTCCCAGCCCATAGATTCCAGGCTGCTACCTGGGAACACCAAACTACTCGTCGATGTCCACGTTGACTCACCACCGATGGAGTTCTTCTCCTGAACCAAAATTAAGCAAACCTGAGTACGGGAGGTACTCAACAAGACTTAATTAACCTATTATATATCTGCTAGTTCGAAAAGGGTTTCATGAAGACTGATTTGCGTAAAGCAATCTTTGTTTTGCAAGTTGAGGAAGAATAGCTCGTCTCAGAGAGTGTTTTCAAAACAGATGAGAAAGGTACTTAACTACTGAGATCATCATCTTCTTGTACTCCACCAAGTCTTTCTCATTCCCACACTAACTCATGCTACAAGGATCACCCCTCCCGGCATCTCCGGGGAGGCACCCTTCAATCATGGTTAACAAGTTTTAGTCATTCCGTTGAAGTTATCTATGATCACAAAATCCGTTGCCAAGTCGTCCGTAACCGTGGACACGGCTTCTCGAGGAGATTTATCCCTGCAGGGGGTACACTTTACCCACACGTACCATCCGACTCTTAACGCCACATGTACGCACGTCCATGGAGCGCTGCAGAGGGTGGCTGGCCACGACCTTTACCTTGCTCGACCCTATCCAGGAGTCAACCCAAACAGGGCCACCCCGTCAACAGGGAGTTGGCCACCTCCTGACGGCACCTGTTCTGTGAGTCGGGAACAAGATCCGTGTACGTCCATCACTTGTCCCGGTCACGCCCTAAGTTTTCTCCAAATCGTTTTCTGACTCACACGCAGATGGAAAGATCAAACTACGTGGCTCATGGACGTGGCCAAACAAGTTAGTTGGTCGAGCGCGGTCTGTTAGGCCCCGCGTGTGGTTGCACGCTCAGTCTTGGCTTCGAAGGCGAGAACTCGCTCCTAGGGGCATGAACAGGACAAAACGCCACAACCCATTGTGGCCTCACATCCATTTCGTTGTTTAGTCAAGTTATCAAAGGTAATTCAAATCATAACAACATGACATAAATGATTCACGTATTGACCAGATTCATCAACCGGATGGATCAGATCACAACTAGGCATGGCTAAGCAAGACTCACAGGCTTTAACGAGGCGCGCACAAACAAACCTATAGCTGCTAGGAGCAGTGGATCAGGATATTTAGGTTATGCAGTATATAGGGGAACTCTATCTACTTACATCAAATAGTTTAGAACCGCATGCAATATACGAGATTCCAAAACACTTCGAAAACCATATATGAGCAGATAAGAGGTTATGCTTGCCTTGGTTATAAGAAAACCAGATAAAGACTTCAGGAATAAGTGCTTGACTTGTCGGTTAAGATCAAGTATTCGCCATTGGATTTGTTGGCCTTCTCTTCGGAGTCACGTTCTACCGAGGGGGGGAACAAACACCGAAACAAGAAAAACAACAATCAACACATGGCATCGATGCAATGCGCAACATGTATGCATGAGCAAGTTAATGCACTGAAACAAAGCCCTAGGCATGATCGTTGGGTTGCTAGGGTTCGTATGATAAGTAAACATTTTTAGTGGAAGTAGTCCGAAATAGACCCCGGAGGGGGTTTCGGGCGATTATGAACATGGGTACCATTTTAGTTGCTCAAATGAGGTTGAAAACATCATAACTAGGTTTAGTTTGTCATTTTGAGCAAATTGGTATATAACTTTTAATTTTCTAATTTTAGTGAATAAAAACTTATTTTTCTATTTTTAAATGAATTAAGCAACATTAAGCAATGGCCATTTTTGAACTTTGTCAAACATACCTGAAAATGACATATTTGGATAGAGCATCTTTTTCTGATCAAAACCATATTTTTACTTTATTTTTCTGATGAACAGAACAAAAGTTAATCATTATTCAAGTTTATTTCATTTCTGTAATATAAAAGAGGTGGGGCCCACGTGTCATTTCAAAATTCAATTTAATTAAACGATTTATTAGCTGACACGTGGCCAGGCTGAGGTCACGCTGACATCAGCGTGATGTCAGCGGATGGCTGGCCGGAGACAGTGGTGGTCGCCGGCGGCGAACCACCAAGCCCCAGCAAACGTGGGCGGGCTCAACTGAACCACCTCGAAGAGGCGCATCACTCGAGGGTGGCGCCGCCCACTTTTGATCACCGGAGTGGCGGTGCGATGGCCAACTGCGGCGGCCGGCGGCGGGTTCTCGGCGAGGTGGAGGAAATAAGGGGCAGGAGCTAGGGGGAGGGCACCGGGAGGTCAAGCTGCTCACCACGAGCTCGATGGAGCTATCGGGGAGTCCGGAGAGGAAGTGACGGCGACGAATCGCGGCGCGGGAGCTCCGCCGGCCGTGGGGAAGACGGCGGAATCCTCGGCCCTCCGTCCATATCCTCTTCTATCCTTGCGCGTGGAGGACAAGGGGACGACGGCGCAGCTCCCTAGGGGTTCATCACGGCGAGGCGAGGCTCCAGTCGCCGGCGGCATCCAATCACGGCGAGGTTTTGGTTCAGCTAGGGTTTGCTCTGAGTACAGAGACAGAGAGCGAGAGGGAGGGGGCTTCTGCGGGGTTGGGGTGATCGGGACGGCTCCCGAGCGTCGTCATCTCTTCCCCTGTCGCGCTGGAAGCAGGAGGTGGCGCTCAGTGACGTGCTCGTCCTTCTGACCGGATTTGGAGAAGAAGGAAAAAAGAAAAAGAAAACACGGAAACCCCCTGGAACTTTTGGAAATTGCAAAAGAGTCCTTTTCTCTTTAAAAACAGAACAGAAAACAGATTTTTAGGGACCTTTTTGGAAACAGAAAAATTGGCAAAAATACATTTTGAAAACCTTATGAAATTTGCAAGCTCACCATGTATTTGCTTTCCAAAATTGAAATTATTTTTAGAACAAAATTTTGGTGATCACTTTAAGTGATTTTTGGTCGTTTCATTTATTATTTTCAAATGCAAAATTTTAACCAATGTTTTTATGCATGTATGAGATGACACAACACCACACACCCTTTTGTTAGCAAAATTGGGATGTTACATGTTCAACCGCATTCGAGTTGAAGTCATGGACTACGATGATTTCATCAGGTGCAAACCGGATGCATGTGGTCAGCTTGGCTTCTCCTCTTAACAAAAATGCACTACAGCAATTAGGATGCTTGCGTATGGAGTTGCTGGAGACTTGGTTGATGAGTACATGCGCATGAGTGAATCCGTATGCCCGGAGTACTTGAGAGAACCAACTGTTGAGGACACTCAACGACTATTGTCGATCAACGAGGCCAGAGGTTTCCCTAGGATACTTGGAAGCATAGACTGTATGCACTGGGAGTGGAAGAACTACCCATTTGGTTGGCAGGGACAGTTCAAGGCACATGTAGAGGAGTGCACTGTCATTCTTGAACTTGTTACATCACATGATCTCCTGATTTGGCACTCTTTTTTTGGCATGACAGGTTCTCACAATGATATCAACTTACTGCATCTCTTTGTGGTGTTTGGCCGACTCGCGGCTGGCAACGCCCCCGAGGTGAGCTATCAGATCAATGGCCACGAATATACCAAGGGATACTACCTAGCTGATTGTATCTATCCCCAATGGGCTACTTTTTGAAGACAATCTCCAATCCTCAGAAAGAGATGAGAAAAAGGTTCGTGAAAGAGTAGGAGAGTGCTCGGAAAGATGTGGAGCGTGCCTTCGGTGAGCTTCAATCTCGATGGTCTATTGTTCGGCACCCTGCTAGGACATGAAAAAGGAGATTTTGTGGGCTGTGATGACAGCTTGTGTGCTCATGCACAACATGATCATAGATTATGAGCGTGACAACAGTATTTACAATGAAAACTGGGAGTTCCAGAGTCAGAATGTTGAGCGCAGCCTGGAGTATCAACATTTCAGGAGTTCCTCCATTTTCACATTGAGCTGCGTGATCGCAACGTGCACACTCAACTTCAGGATGACCTTATTCAGCATGTCTGGAACTTCGTCGGAGGCCAGTAGAACTATGCACTTTGATTTTATTTATTTTTGTTGATTCATCCAGTTGACTTGTAAAACTATGAACTTGCCATATTTGTTGAATTATGCACTTTGATTTTATTCATTTATTGCTAAGTTCAATTGTTTAAAGAGATAGCAATTTTGAGAAAAAGAAAAAAAAAGGGACAGTCCCGAAGTGAGAAGTTCCATAGGGTGCACTACTCAGAAACGGGCGGACAGTGACCCGGACCGCTGCTCAAACAAACAAATCCGGGACGCATTTGGTCCGGATTTAAGCAGACCCGTAGGAGATTTCCTTCACTGGTCTTCTAGCTTCATGTTGACTCCAAGGATAATGTAGAATCTGTTGCTCGGCAAATCCCTCAGGTGAACCTATCGGGTTTCGAATAGGAGAACCCATGAGCGCTGGTGGCGATCGTCAGCTAGACAGGGGGCACAATTTACCCAGGTTCGGGGCCCTCGTAGAGGTAAAACCCTTACTCCTGCCTCTGTCGATCTGTATTATTGAATAGATCGGTTACAAAGATGATCGCTCAAGTCGAAAGTACAATTTCGAGCTTAAGGCTTTGGTAGTGCGGTATTGCTTGGTCCTCTTCCGGTGGTTCTCCTGGCCTTATATAGGTGGCCAGGTCTCAAACCCTACCCGGGGAGGACTCGAACTCTAACCCTATGTCGGTTACATGTTTCCTAACTTAGCCCACAAGGTATTGCGGGTGGGCTTCATGCAGGCCTTCTGGAACACTCTTAAGGACTTCCCTTCGTGGGCCTTGACGTTGGGCCTGAGACGGGGTGTCCTTATCCGCAGGGTCTAAGATCCATCCCTTCGTCAAATAACAAACGGGATATCTTTCTTGCACTTCATTGTTTTCACAATTCCAGACGTAGTGGTTTTCAACTAGGAGGGCCAACTAGAAAAAATTTACATGGGCGTGGTTTCATCGTGTCCAATGAATTATCTTTTGGTCTCTATGGTCTAAGATTAGTGCTTAGGAAAAAATTGATAAAGAAAACATATTGGAATTATTTATAGAATTTAAACTAAGTCAAAAATAATAATAAAAGGACAATAAAATCGAAAGTCAAATGTAACTGGTTCAAAACTTATTTTGGGACAGAGGATATGAAAATATAATCCCAAGGTTTACAGGGATATTTTATTTGAAATTTTTAGATTTGCAAAATTTGAACTATGCCAAAAATCTTCAAACAATCTTAGTTAAATTTGAACCAATTTAAGTTTGCCAAACTTAAATTTGCACAGTGCTAAATAATTCGACATGTTCAAAGCTTTTCCAAAGACCAAGTTTGCTAAATTTGACTTATGGTTAAAAAGTTATGATATATCTAATGTCTAGGGGTGTTTCTTCAAAACTGCCAATTAACTTTTATTCCGGAAATTAAACAGAAAAGGCTCGTACATGTGGCAGACCGTGATTGGTTAATACCTCCTCGTTACGTGATCTATCAGGGGCAGTTTGATCTAGATCTAGGGGTTAGGGTTCACGGGCTCTCGGCTTGGCTTGGCTTGAGCCACGGATCAGCTGGGCTTCGCTAGATCCAAACCTACGCGTCAGATGCCGATCTAACGGTCAGAAACAAATGGGAGGGGGCTCACCGGACCTTTTCACGAAAGAGGAAGATGGTGGCAGCGCTGGCGTACTTCTCGGATGGCGGCGACGGTAGAGTGGCTCCCCGGAGGTTCCGAGGACGACGGAGGATGCAACTGCTCGTTTCGGTCCTCCTCGTGTGGTCATCTCCTCTCCTCTGTGCTCCAATCGCCAGCATTGAGAGCTTCCCGAGCTCGGTTGCAATGGAGTTGTAGGAGGCAGAAAACGGCGTCGTGGATGGCGACAAGGGTTAGGGTTTCGGTGCTTTTATAAGAGGCGGGGCATGGAGGACGAGATAGAGCCGTGACGGCACGGAGACAAACTTCTCTCGGGCATGGGCGCCGAGGTGTGCTAGTGTCACCTCGCGTCACCTGCGGGGCCAGGCTGTCAGCAAGGGGAGAGAGATGCGGGTTGCATGTGGGCTCCTAGAGGGTTTCTACTGGACCGCAGCTGGGCTCTTCGCATTGGGGAGGGAAAAGGGTTGGGCCGGCTGCGCACATTCTCTTATTTTTTGTTCTGTTTTCTTTTCTCTTTTCTTTTCCGTTTTATGAAAATAATTCATAAATTTTGATTGAAGTGTCGAAATGACCTCAAACAAAAACTATAATTTTGTAAGAATATTCTCTGTCAAAAGGAAACAATTATGTGATGTTTTAACATGTTTAAAATTTTATCTTTTCATCACATGATTAATTCACTAATAGCTATTGAATTCTATTTTCCAAAATAGGGGAAATTATAAATTGAAGATATGGTCAATTAAAATTGAGACCTATATAATTGAAGACATTGTTTCTCACTTGCCCATTTTTATACAAGAAGGATTTTTTCAAAAACATGTTATTACTTAATACTTGATTTAGTAATTGAAAAATGATGTAGTTAAATTTGGCTTTTGAAATATTTTTTAATCAAATAATTGCAAGATGATTTTTTATCAATTGATAGAAGATAAAAACAACTTGTTTATTGAAAACCATTTTATCATATTAAGTTTTGGTAAATCACTTTATAATCATATGATTACTTCTAAGTTCATAACTTATTTAATGATGCTAAAAATTATCTTTGGGGGTTTAAGGGACTCAAGTTTTAAATGCCAAGAAAACATTTTCAAGTAAAATTTGAATTGAAAACATTTTATTTAAGAAGGTTTGCTATAGAGTAATAATTACTTTGAAATAAAGAATATTTATTTTGAATAGGCTTTAAGGTTTAGGAAATAGAGGCCTATTTGGATTTTTAATTCCAATAACAATGTAATAGACATTTTATTTCTTTTGTGTTGTGATTTATTTGTTTTTGGTGGCTTGCATTACTGGAAAACAAAAAGTTTCGAATTTTTATGATTTTTTAATTTCTCCAAAATCAGGGATTTTAGAGTGCGAGAACAGGGCTGCACAAGCCCTAGATTGGACTTTCAAGATGACGGCGTCTCTCTATATGTTTTGTGGAAAATAACTACGTCCTAGACGTTTTTAGGGTTGAAGACAATTTATAGGCAAAGAGGTATCGAGGGCGGTGTCTAGGGTGCCTAGGGGCCCACCAGACGCAGCCTAGGGTGGGGCCACACATGGCACCCCCGGGGGCCCCCTAGCTCCCCTCCGGCTCTTCTTTAGACTCCATCTTTGCTCTGGGTAAAAAACGATCTCCGTGGATTTTCAGCCCTTTCCGAGAATATTTCTTTAAGAATTTTTCTGAAATAGAAAAACAGTAGAAAACAACAACTGGCCTGGGGCATCTTATTTATAGGTTGGTCTATG
The DNA here is from genome assembly GCA_028641055.1 of Alopecurus myosuroides. NCBI lineage: Eukaryota > Viridiplantae > Streptophyta > Magnoliopsida > Poales > Poaceae > Alopecurus > Alopecurus myosuroides. The sequence continues at coordinate 297,149,149 of CM054063.1, read as the reverse complement.
AAAATATCCGAAAAACGATAGAAAACATGTGGAAAACAAATGGTATTGGGTAAAAAACAATCATGGAGTATAAAAAATTATAGATACGTTTGCAATGTATCAGGCCAATTTCCACACAGTAGGAAGGCGGAGAACCCAGCCCCTAAAGACGTGGTGTCAATGAGTTGTAAAACAAGCTGAGCTCGCGTGTGTTTGTTCCCACAAGATGGGCGGATCACCGGTTCCTCCAGAACTAGGGATTATCCGCCGACTTTGCATGGATGACCGAGAACGATGGGCTCGGTTTTTTTCGCACAAGAGGCTCACACTAGATTTCCTCTCCTCCTTCGGCAGCAACAACTTTGAGCCGGCAAGGAGCATGCATGCTGGTTCACCTTTGGTGGACACCACATGTGCATCTGTCTTTAGAGATTTTGCGATATCTTCCCGAACGGGAGTATCAAAGATCTCTCCAATGATGATGCCGAGCTCGCTGAGATCTGCAGAACATGGGAGTATATCTACATTCTTCGTAATAATTAGTATCTGGATCAGAAGATGTCCACCATCCTAAACCCTACTATTTCTTATTTTCTTATATTTTTGGGAAACTCTCTTTTTGGTAGGGAGAACGTAGGCGGCATGTCGCACCGCGACATGACTTCCCTCTTGGCAGGTCCAAGGCTTGGGGCGACTAATTTTAATTTTTGTGCACTTCTCATCACGCACTTTCATCGCCAACAGAGTCAGTCAACTGGAAAAATTTGTTGTGGCGCTCTTATCACTCATATTGCTATATCTCACACTCTAAACTTTCAAAATGGAAGTCTTGTCAAGGGGTCTAATATATTTGATTTAAATTGTATGTATATTCTGGTATTATGAGAATTGACCGTGACAACGACCGCGGCATAGCTTTCGCTTGCGTTTGACCACCTCAAAGTGGATAAAGTGCACGTCCCCCTGCCATTTCCACATGGTTTTGCTTTGTAGGGACAGGCATGGCTGTTGGACCGCGCGACGTTTTAGGTTTCTCACCAACATGAGAGGCTTGAGCCCCAAGAGCCAGAAAAGGAGGAGGTTGTACGGGCCAAAGCCGCAGCGGCACATGGGTTCTAGTCACAGGAGGGATAATGGGGTGATTGGGTCTACCGAGCACCACCACCACCACAAGGAACTAGAGATTACGTTCGTCATGAAGATTTCGAGGAGCTCGTGGCACATGTGGGTGGATTTGAGCAAGCACTCCAGGGTTTTAGCACCAACTTCACCTACCTCAACACAAGCATTAACACCCTCATGAGGGAAAGGATAGTTAAAAAAACGGGACCAGTGATCGAACCGGTAAGGTCGTCGGATCAGGTTTTTATTGGTCGGACCGCTGGTTCACCGGTTCAATGTCTACTTTTTTAAGCTACAAATAAAATATGTTAACATATTAATATTTAATAAGTGTGAAAAATAATAATTATATCTAACAGTATCATATAATCATTTGTATGCCAAACTATATAGTCAATATTACAAATTTGCAAGTCCCATTCTCCCAACCATAATAGAAGGCATAAAACATTATGGTTATTGACTATATACCTTGGCAACCATATTTACTTTTGCTGACATGTTATGAATTGTTATTTACTTGAACCATAACCATAGACCTTGCTTGTACTAACTTTTTGTCTGTTTAAAGAAATACAATTGTTCTTATTAATATTATAAATTTCCAAATTAACACATATAATACGACCCATCTATATAGCAAAACTAAACATATCTAATACGCATGTCATAGAGATATGACATGAAGCGCTAACTTCCTTGGTGGCCCGCAGGGTTTGTCTGCTCAAGAGCATCTGTGAGGTCGCGAGGTCGATTCCCTCCCGTGCGCCATTAATTTTGCCGAGGAGGAATTATTTCCTCTAGTTTGACCAGTGGTCTGTTGACCCGGTTTTCTGTGGAAACCGTCGGTCTGGCTGGGGTCTGACCGGTTTTCAACGGTTCTCTTGCATGTCCAGTCATGTGCGCTTAACAGACCGACAGAGGCTCTGGTTCCGGTTTTTTCCGGTTCAACCGGCTGTCCTTTCCGGTTTTTCAAACTGGGAGGGTAAGGACACTGTCGATTACTCATATCAACAAGTCCCTCGGATGATTCGATAGGGTTTTGATTAAGAGAAAGAGTAGGCGCTGATGACAATCATCGGCTAACAGGGGCACAGTTTTAGCCAGGTTCGGGGCCCTCGTAGAGGTAAAACACTTACTCCTGCTCTTGAGAGATGTATTATCAGTAGAACGATTATAGGGTGGATGCGCAAGCCGAAAGATTGTTCTCGAGCTTATGGCTATGGTGGTGAAAACTAGATTGGATCCCCCTCGGTGGTTCTCCTAGCCTTTTATAGATGGCCAGGTCTCAAACCGTGTTCGGGGGGGGGGGGTTACAAACCCTAGTTCTAGGTCGGTAGGAGCTTTCCTTCTTGACCTGCAAGTCTTGCTGGTGGGCTTGTGCTGGGCCTTCTGGAACATCGGGACAGTTGCCTTGCCATGGGCCTTGGTTCTAGTCCTTGGACTGGGTAGGCTCACCCGACAGGTCCATGGGTCATCCCCACGTCAGTAGCCCCCGAGTGTTTATTCGATTGAGAATAGTCAGGTAAGTACTCAAAGTTCATTCTTGGATTCTTGCGACTTAGTCATTCAATCGCCTGTTTTTAAGGGTGTATACCCTGCATGCGAGGTGCTCGCGTACTCGAGTGGTGAATGCGCCTTGTGTGGGCTATTTTCGAAGAAGGATATGACTCAGTCGCTTGGCTCTCCCGAAAGATCAGGGCCAATTAATTGCATCTAGGGCAAAAACAGTTCTGGCCTACGCAAATTCAAAACATCCGGCTCGAACTCGGTGAGGTGATCATTGCGACTGAGCCGTGGAGGTCTTACCAAGTCGAACTTAACCTTAAAGGGGTACCCGACGCGTCCGCTGGGATTTTTCTTCGTGTTGTTGACACGGAAAGTTTACCAGAGGACGCAGCTTGAGTGCGATTCCGGGCCCACAGGAGAGATCCTTGGGTCTTACCTTCGTACTAGAAAGAATACGACATCCAGATGTGCCTAGTCATCCGAACGATCCAGGATTAAAATGATGTGTGATAACATCGTGAGGTAGAGTTGCGGGAGCCGCATACTCGCGATTTTACCTTGATCGCATTTCTGCAATCCTTCGAGTGAGGCAATCTTCTTTTTTCTTGATCTTGTGCGAAAGAGATTTCACGTTATGAAGCTTATACGAAAGAAGTTCCTTGTCAATGTACTTATACGAAAGAGATTTCCTGTTGAAATGCCCATACGAAAGAGATTTCATGTCAGGGTGCCCATGCGAAAGAAATTTCGCGTCTTGATGCTTATACGAAAGAGATTTTGTGTCGTGAGGTGCGCAGTGACGTCACCGCGCACTCGATTGCTCCGACTGCTCCCGTTGGGACGTGACGAAGTAGGGCAGAGCACGCGGGCCCACAGTGTCGGCTTTTTGACCAGAAACGATCGGTCGTGTCCCAGTTTTTCCGCTGGTCGCGCGCTATAAATACGCAAGATCTTTTCGTAAAGATCGTGCGGAGGTAACTGCCCCCCGCCTCCTCGTTTCCGCTTCACGCGTGGCAGCTGCGATGAGCGCCGTGTTCATAAATCAACGGCTCGGATCATCCTGGCGCTGATATAAATATTGGGCCTTAGGGAAAAAATAACTTTCCCAGCCTCATTCATCTGCTTCCTCCTTCGCGCATGCTTTCTCCTCTGTGAGCACGAGCGACTCCCAATGGCAGGAGCCAAGAAGCGCGGCGCAGCTGTATCCGGCAAGGAAGCGGTGAGCGCGTCCACGGCGGCCCCGGCAAAGAAGACGGGCGATTGGCGCTCCTCGAACACCATGAAGAAAAGCATCGCATAGATGCAGAGGGAGGGGATGCTGCCCCCGGAGAGCTCCAAGTGCGTGCGCATGTCCTCGAAGAAGGAGGAGATGCCCAACCCCCTCTCCACCGAACGCGTCGAATTCTTGGAGCACATCGCTCGAGGTTTGTCCTCCCCTCTCCATCCATTTCTTGTCGGGCTGCTGTATGTCTATGGCATACAGCTGCACGACCTTCCTCCAAACGCGATACAACACATCTCGTGCTTTATCGTGCTTTGTGAATTTTTTCTCGGCATCCGTCCGCACTGGGGGCTTTGGATAGCCATCTTCAAAGTGCGGATCTTACGAGAGAAGAAGTAGCCGGGCGAAAGAACCGGCGAACCACTGAGGACCGGAGGCTTCGGGATTCATGCGAACAAGGACGTGGTTCTACGTCGTGGATGACAGCGCGGGTTGCGTCCCCGAGTTCCAGGCATTCGCTGTTTTGAAGCGGCGGAAGTCATGGCTGCATTCGCTCTCATCCGAGGAAGGCAAGGTCGTCGCCCCCCTGCTTGTGAAGGTGGCATGCTTCCAGGACAAGGAGCTGGGAGCTCCGCTGAACGGGATTCATCTGTCGGGTGTGTTCTTGCGCTGGAGGTTCCATCCCCTTCAGGAGAGGCCAACCTCCATGTGGGAGTAAACGGGCATCAACGACCAGAGCCGTGTATGCGACGATATTCTTTCGAATGCCGAATTCGACAAGAAAATCGCGGCCATCAACATAATGAAGAAGGGAGAGGGCGACTCGACGTGCCCTCTCGACCCACTTGAGGCAAGAAACCCTCCGACTGAGGTGAGATTCCTAATTTTCTCCTTCGCTTTTTGTTTCTTCTTGCCTGGATTTTCGTCGATTGAAATCCTTCTCTCCTTTCTCTTTTCTTTTGTAGAATCGGGACGCGGCGACGTGTTATCCGCCAGTTTCTGCAGATGATGCCTCAGATCTACTGGCGAGTAACGTTGAAGCCCCTCACGAGACCAGCGTCGCGGATGCTGATTTAAGCTCCAAACGTGACGATGTGGATGAGGAGGAAGAGCCGGATAGCGAACAGCTCCATCATCGCAAGTGCCGCAAGCAAGAGGAGGATGAAGTAACTTCCAAGGACATTTCCTTGGGTGATGATCCCGTCAAGGAGGTTGAGCCTCTTCGGGTGACTCCTCTCAACGTGCTTCCTCCTGTGATTCGTCAGTCGAGGATCTCCACCTCCTGGAACCCAGACATTCTTGACGATGATGATGAGGATGAGTATGTTTTGCGCGTTCTCCCTTTTTGTTGCGAATTCGCTTCCTTGTCTTTTCTGATTCTAGCTTCTGCAGTAGCCTTGCGACCATCAGCGCGGATCAATTTGCTTCTTCCACTCCGTCCGTGAAGAGGAAGGAGGCTCCTGCAGACATTTCTCTAGCCGCAGATCCCATTAGAAAGCCCCCGGTCGCAGCGAAGGCAGTCGACATCCCGGAATACGAGATGCCCAGCTTTGCGGGTGGGCGGCCTGGAGATGTCGGGGTGTTAGCAAGCAAGGAGGTTTCGGCCAGCTCTGCTGATCCTCTGTCCACTGTGCAAGGCCAGGTAAAGTGTTCTTCTTTTTCCTGCAAGTTGTCCTTTTCTATTTCTTTTATCGGGTGCACGATAGTGCTCCTGATGGGAGTAGCCCCCGAGTCTTTGGTCGACTGCTTGCAGTTGGGTATAGACTCAAGTCGAGATTTTTCTTTTCTGAGCTTTTTTCTTGGTTTTGATTTTCATCGGGTGCACGGTAGTACTCCCGATGGGAGTAGCCCCCGAGGCATACTTGACTGTGTACAGTCATGTATAGGCTCAAGTGACATCCCTCTAACTTTTGGTTCTGAGTTTTGCAGGCCCTTCTTGATTCCCTCGCTGCTTTGGGCATAGGCTTCTTTCGGCTGAGGCGGATTGTGCTTCTCTTTGGGCAGAACGCGATCAGCTCGTCCAAGACGACCTCACCCTTCAGAGTAAGTTTGCACATGATTTTTGCCTTAGTTCCGTTTCTTCCTATCGCAACTGTTATTTTGATTGCACTCTTTATACTGCAGATGAGGTCAATTGCTTGAAATCCGAGAAGGCCGAGGCTTCCTCTCAGATAAAAAACCTTGAGAAAGAGCTGGAGCCTACTCGGGAGGAGTTGGAGTCCACGCGCAAGCAGTCAGCCGACAGTCTCGCGGGGGCGCAGGACGCCTTGAAGCAGCTGGAGGAGGCGAGCGTGAAGCACGACAGTGATCTGGTCGGCGTCCTTCGTCCCTTGGCCCAGACTTTGGCTGGTGAGTCACACTCGAATCTCCTTCGACTAAGCTCATTCCTTTCGCTTTCTGGTGTTTTACCTGATCAGTCTCTGTTTAGGTGCAATGGGAGTTGTAGAGGAGCTGCCTGGATCGGTTCGGCGCGACGCTCCGACGGATGCGTGCACCCAGCTGCAGGGCATGGGAACAAAGCTTTTTCCCTCCTCTGCGATGTTGTCCGAGTGTTGACGCAGCTGCACGAACGCTTGCTCGTGGACGTGCCAGTTCCTTTGACCCTTGGCGGCCACCTGCAAGTTTTCCTGGGCGAGGATGATCCCCTTCAGGAGTACTCCCTTGCGCAGACCGAGTGCGGAGCCAAGACAGCCATCCAGTTTGCCCTGGCGCACGACGTCTCGGGTGACCTGGAGAAGGTTTACTCGGAGCTTCCTCGAGACTCGCTGGGCAAAAAGGTAGCGCTTCGTCCCTTTGGCAACCACGCGGGGAGGCTTGCAAAGTCGCTTTCGGAGGTAGTTTCCCGCGGCTGTAGTGGAAAGCCTGCTGCGAGTGGAACTACCTCCGCAGTTCCTTAGGTTGACCGCTGTCTTTGTATGCCTTTGTGTGTAATGAACCTTGGGATGTATTCCCGTACTTTTTTTATCAATCGAGATGCTTTTGAGAGTGTCAGTATTGTTTTCACGCCTTACTCTATATTCTCCGATGGGAGTAGCCCCCGAGCACCCGAAGATCTTGTGTGGTACATTGTCGAGTGGGGTATGATTTTATCTCTGAAACTTTGTTGTTGTTTCCAGGATGTGGGCTCCGGCGGAGGTTCATCGAGTGGAGCTGCTCCTTCGACTGATCCGATGGTTGCGGCTGCCAGTATGTTTGCTTCACTCCGGGACCGTTTCGCGGATGGCGAGCGGAAGCTCAAGGCTCTACGAGGCGTGGAAGATGTTGCTAAGTCGAAGCAGAATCTTGCTGCAGATCGCGAGCAATTTGTGTTGGAGGAGGTGGCAAGCGTTGCAAAGGGCATGCTCTGTAAGCCCCGCGAGCCCTGGGTGTTTTTTGCATATTGTTGCTTCTGTTTTGGCACTTCTGCTATCCATGCAGTTGTTGAACCTGATGGGACATGCGAGGGTCACTGGGTGGACAATCGTGTTGTTCAGGAGTCAAGCAGCTCCAACCCTCACGCAACAATTTCTGGTCTGACCGCAGCCGTGGTTTTGTTTTGGCCACTCTTCAGTACCGGTCGAGTCAGGCGCAGATTTTGGTGGAATCCTGTCGGGAGGCCCTCGTTTCTGTCCATCGGGCATTCTACCCCTTCGGCGTTGTTCCGGATAGCTTGAGTGGCTTGCTGAGGCTATTCCGTCGGGTGGGGGATGTTCGCGAGTGTGTGCGCCAGCAGCTCATCTGTGGTGCCTAGGTGGCGCTCGCCTTCGTGCGTTTGTGGCTTCCCGAGGTTAACTTCAATTCTGTGGCGCGACTCCCTGACACCCGAGGGCCACATGTAGATTTTTCCCCCTCATTGTGAGGTTGTACGTACTGCTGCGGAGCAGATTATTCGACTGACTGCGGCGGATACTGAGCGATTGCTTCAAGAGGCGGCTACTCGGTAGTAGTTGTAGATCCTTAAGGTGTATGCACCTTGTATGTTGTAGCTTTCAAGGTGTGTTAAGGTGTGTACCTTGTATGTTTTAATTGATTAAGGTGTTCATCAGGTGTGTACCTTGTTACCTTGTAAATTTTTTCCTCGAGTGTGAGTACTCCAAGAGTTTGCTGATGCCAGTTTGGTGTAGCCCCCGTGTGTTGGGGTGTGACCTTTAGCATGTAAAAGAAAAAATAGAAAAAATGGAAAGTGCGACTATATAGTCTTTGCGGTTATGGTTGAGAAACCATGTTTTATTGCAATGGCTGAAAAGCCATGTATTTGCTCGGGCTACAATGTGGCTGGTACAGCCTTATTTCTTGCGGGTAGGGGATGAAATCCTAGGGGTAGAACTTGCGGAGATGCGCCACGTTCCACAGGTTGGAGTAGATGTCTCCTGTCTTTGGATTCTTCAAGTGGTAGGCGCCTCCTGGGATAACTTCGTGTATGATGAAGGGCCCTTCCCATGGTGGCTCCAGCTTGTGTCCTTCTTTCTGCTTGAGTCGCAACACCATGTCTCCTACCACGAAAGATCTTTAGCGTATGCGGCGACTGTGGTGATTGCGCAACGATTGCTGATAAACTGCTGATGTGGCGAGTGCGATGTCCCCGATCTCATCCAGCGCGTCCACGTCTTCTACGAGTGCCTTGTCGGGGGTTTCTTCGTTGTACGCGACGACTCGTGGGGCGCTGAACTTAACTTCTTTGGGTAGCACGGCCTCAGCTCCATATAATATGAAGAATGGTGTGTAGTTGGTCGATCGGTTTGTTGTCGTTCGCACGCTCCATAACACCGATGGTAGTTCTTCAGCCCAATGCCCTACTGCTGGGTGTAGCCGAGTGAGTAGCCGCTTCTTTAGGCCAGCCGAAACTAATCCATTGGATCGTTCGACTTGGACGTTGGTTTGCGGGTAAGCTACCTAGGCAAAACTGAGAGTTATCCCCTTTTCCTCGCAGAAGTACTGTGTTTCCTTGGCTGTGAACTTGGTCCCTTTGTCTATGATGATGTTGTGTGGTACACCGAACCTGCACATGATGGAGTCGAGGAATCTCACGGCGCACTCGGCGTGCTGCGACGTGACTGGCATGGCCTCTATCCATTTAGTGAACTTATCGAGTGCGACCAGCAAGTGGGTGTATCCTCCGGGTGTTGATTTCCGCAGTGGTCCTACCATGTCGAGCCCACATTGAGCGAAGGGCCAAGAGATGGGGATTATGTGGAGTTCTGTGGCTGGTGCGTGTTGCTGGCAGAGTTAAATCCTTTCTCTGCGTTGTTGGGAACCCCAAGAGGAAGGTGTGATGAGCACAACGGTAGGAGTTTTCCCCTTAGTTAAGAACCAGGGTTATCAATCCAGTAGGAGAAAGAGAATCTTCGGAAGGTTGATGCCACTGACGGTGGTGCTGGCGCTTCACCGATGCCAGCAACAACGTGGAACCTGCACACAACACAACCCAAATACTTTTCCCCAACGGTACAGTGAGGTTGTCAATCTCACCGGTCTTGCCGAAAACAGAGATTAGACGTATAGTGTGGAAAAACAGTGCATGCTTGCAGAAAGTAAAGAGAGCAGGAAATTGTTGTGGTTGGTTTAACAGTTTGGAAAGATGGACCGGGGTTCGTAGTTTCACTAGTGGTTTCTCTCCATAAAAGATAGCATGCTGGGTGAACAAATTACAGCTGGGCAATTGACAAGTAGAGGTTGCACCGTAGTGCACAGTATGACATGAAGATTACTATGCTATTTAGTGCGGGCATTACAACAAGATACATAGACTGACATCCATCTGCATCTATGACTAATAATCCACCCTTAGGTTATCATCCGAACCCCCTCTGGTATTAAGTTGCAAGCAACAGATAATTTCATTAAACAAAGTGTGTAATGTAAGCAATGATTATGCACGCGGGCACTCTCACCGCTGTTTTCTCCCTAGTGGTAACAGCACATCCTCCCCCTTCACGTTTCTGTCACTCGAGCAAGGGAACAAGGAGGCATGAACCCACTATCGAGCATAAATACTCCCTCTTGGAACCACTAGCAACTACTTGGCCAGAATAACCACTAGCAACGGAGATCATGCAAGACCAAATAACATATGCAAATAAAGACTATAATCAACTTGGCATAAGGTCAATATTCATCGGATCCCAACAAACACAGCACAGAGAATTACATAAGATCAATCTCGATCATGATAGGCAGCTCACGAGATCTAAACATGGAGGCATATGAGGAGAAGACAACCATCTAGCTACAGCTACGAACCCGTAGTCCAAGGATAAACTACTCACGCATCACTGAGGCAGGCATGGTGATGTAGAAGCCTCCGGTGATGATCTCCTCTCCGGTAGGGTGCCGGGAACAGCTTCAGAAGCCCCCTGATCTGGGGTTGACGGTGACGGCGGCTGCGGAACTTTTTTGGGGATTTTGATGAGGTACCTACGGTTTTCCATCCGGGGGAGCCCACACCCATCGCTGGCTGCGCCACCCTATGGTGTGGCCCCCCTGCTGCCCCTCTTCGGCTCCTCTTCGGTCATCTGGATGCTTCCGGGGAAAATATGACTTCCGGGCTTCAAATTTTCCAATTCCGAGAATATTTCCAGAACAACCTTTTGATACTAAAAAACAACAGAAAACATTGAACTGGCTCTGTGGCATCTTGTTAATAGGTTAGTCCGGAAAATGGATAAAAATGACATAAAGGAGGGAGAAAACATGTAGGAATTGGCAAAATATGATCATGGAGCATCAGAAATTAGGGATACGTTTATGACATATCGGTGCGTGTGTCTTGGGCGCGAATCTTTGGCAAGCATTTCACTTCTCGACGAGATCTTTGGCATCTCTGGCCGTCGGGAGCCAGTAAAATCCTTCTCAAAAATCTTTTCAAAAGATTACCCTCCAGCTTGCGTGATGCCCGCAGTCGCCTTGGTGTATGTCGTGGAGCAGTTCCTTGCCGTCCTCGGGTGCGATGCACCTCTGGAGTACCCCTGATATGCTTTGCTTGTATAGCTCTCCTTTGATCACCCGAAAGGATTTGCTACGTTGTACTATCTGTCTGGCTTCGCAAATGTCTCCTGGGAGCTGCCTGTTTGTCAGGTAGTCGAGGTATACCTGCGTCTAGGTTGGCTCGACCAAAAAGACTTGCCTTGAGATGTTATGCGTGAGCTCTATGAGGGCGATTAGCTGGTTGGCCACCGTTTCTGTTGTTGCGGGTGTCAATGCTTGCTTTTTGACCTTGACTGATCGTTTGCTAATTCTCTCGAAGTAGATTCCTGGTGGGACAGGGGCGTTTGTTGACCCTATGTTCGCCAGTTTGTCCGCTTCCTCGTTGCTTGATCGCGTGATGTGCTTCAGCTTGCACCCTTTGAAACTTCCTTCGAGTAGGTTGTACATGTCGCGATAGGAGACCATGTTATCTGCAACAACGTTACACTCCTTCAACATCTGCTGCACGATAAGATTTGAATCCCCGTATATCATCAATTGAGTGGCTCCGCATGCAATCGCCATCTTCATGCCGTGTAGGAGGGCCTCATATTCTGCATCATTGTTGGACGGTGGATCGTCAGGAGGGAAGTCGAGTCGCAGGACGTACTGTAGCTTGTCGCTCATTGGCGATATGAGGATTACTCCGGCTCCGGCTCCCTCGTTTCTTTTTGACCTGTCGAAGTACATGATCCAGTTGCTCGTGTATTCTGGGGGTCCTGGGGTTTGCAGTTCCGTCCACTCGCTCAGGAACTCCACGACAACCTGGGATTTTACAGTATTGCGTCATGTGTATATTATATCCAGGCGCCTAGCTCGATGCTCCATTTTGCGATTCTTCCAGATGCCATGGGATTGTTCATAATAGTACCGAGCGATGCATCGTTTAGCACCGTGACGATGTGCTCCTAGAAGTAGTGTTTGAGCTTGCGGGCTATAAGGACCACTCCATACGCGAGTTTCTGGCAGTGGGGGTATCGCTGTTTGCACGGCGAAAGCACCTCGCTGATGTAGTATATTGGTCTCTGAATGTCGTATGCTTTTCCGTCCTCTGGCCGCTCGACGACAATCACCATGCTGACGACTTGGTTTGTTGCGGCTAGGTAATGGTAGAGGGTTCCCTTTCCTGCGGCGTATTTTCTCCGGGTTGGCCTCAATTCCTCGGACGGACAACAGATAGTCGAGGAGTTGTCCCGCGGGGACTCCGAAGACTCATTTTGTCAGGTTGAGTTTGATTCTATACGGGTTGAGGGCGTCGAATGTCTCCCCGATATCCTCGAGGATTGTATCGTCAACTCGAGTCTTGATGACAATGTCGTCAACGTAAACTTGCACGTTCTTACCAATGAGCTTGGCGAGGCATTTTTGCATGCAACGCTGATATGTTGCGCCTACGTTTTTTAGCCCGAAGGGCAATGTCGTGTAGCAGTATACGCCGTGTGGCGTGATGAATGTTGTCTTCTCCTCGTCCTTTTGCTTCATCCTGATTTGGTTATAGCCCGAGTAGGCGTCCAGGAAGGAGAGGCGCTGCCAGCCTGCTGTAGAATCCACGATCTGGTCGATTCGTGGTAATGGGAAGTTATCCTTCGGGCAGTGTTTGTTCAACGACGTGTAGCCGATGCACACGCGAAGGATGTCAGTATTTTTCTTCGGGACTAACACCGGGTTTGCTAACCAGGTGGAAATCTTGATTTCCTCAATGAACTTGGCGGCTAATAATATGTTCACCTCTTCCTCTGTTCACCTCTTCTCTGAGTGCTCTCTGTTTTGGCTCGGAAAAACGTCGGGTGGTTTGCTTGTCTGGCTTTGCGTATTTAAACACTCCAAGTGAGTGCTCAGCGAACTCCCTGGGTATTATTGGCATATCTGAGGGCTGCCAGGCGAAAATCTCCCATTACTCACGGAGGAGTTCGACGAGCGCGATTTCCTATTTGGGTGATAAGGTGGTGGACACCATCGCTGTCTTCACGGATTCTGTCTGGTGCACTTAATGTTTTCGAGCGTCGCTATTTGGGCTGAACTCGAGCTCCGTGGCGTTCTTTTTAGTGAGTGGCATCACAATGGTCCGTGGTTTTTGCCAGCTCCTCTTGCATCCCGAAAGATTTCGCGATTTTGTTGAACTCATTATCGCATTTGTCTGACTTTTAGAAGTCGCCGCTTATAGTGATCGTGTCGTATTCTCCTGGAAGTTTGAGCTTCAGGCAGGCATAGTGGGGTACTGCCATGAATCTCGCAAACCCTGTTCGGCCAAGAATGGCGTGGTACTGTGATGGCAAGTCGACCAGCTCAAAGCTGAGAAATTCTCTCCTGTAATTCTTCGGGTCTCCTAATATCACTTCCAGGTTGATTGTTCTGAGTGGCCGTACGGCTTTACCTGGTACTATCCCGTGGAAGGATGTTTCCGATTCTGCAAGTCCGTCTAGGTTCTTGTTCATCTTGCGGAGTGTGTCCGCGTATATGATGTTGATTCCGCTGCCACCATCCATGAACACCCGAGCAAGGTCTTAGTTTCCTATTTGCGCCTGAATGACGAGCGAGGCGTGCCCTGGTCGATATACTCGTGGAGGGTGGTCCTCTCGAGAGAAAGTTATCGGATGCTCTGACATCTTTAGTTACTCAGTCTTGGACGGTGGGGCCTGAACTGCCATGTTTAGTTGGCGTGTGTTCGTCTTCTGGACTCTGCGGGACGGGCAAAGTTTTTGTATCAATCCGAGGAGCCCTTGTGGATTCGGGTATCCGTTAACTCCTTGGTTCACGGCGGGTGGCGCTGGTAGCGCGGTTATCGCTGCATCCTGGTGTACTGCGGGTGGAGGCAGGGGTGGTGGCTGGTATCCTCCTGGCAATTGCGGGTATCCCTGGCTAACGGCGGCCCTGTGCTTCTTCGTGTATGCCTCGTGGATGTCCTAGAATTTTCGCCAGTCCTTGAGGAGGTGAGTGTCCTTGGTTTTTCCCGTGCGCTGACTTGTGAATAGATGTAGAGAGCAGTATCCATCAAGGTCTTCCTCGGGATTTTTGTCGTATGGCTTTGGCTTCCAGTCAAAATTCCCGCGGGATCCGATGTCGCCATTTCTCGTGAACTCCGCCGCCACCAGTTCTGATTGGTCATCGTGGTCATAGTGTTTTCTCTTCCTTCTCCGACGATCGACGTTACAATCTTCTTCAGGCGGGGGTGAGGAAGCTTTTTAGTTGCGCAAGGACTCCTCGCCGTTAGCCCATCTGTCCGCGATCGCCATTAACTCCCCGATCGTCTTTGGTGCAGATCGTCCTAGTTCTTCTTGGAATGCGGCACACCGAGTGCTTTGGTGAAGGCCTTGATGGCGACTTTTTCTGACATGTTTTCCGCGGTGTTCTTGAGTGTGGTCCATCTCTGGATATACCCGTGGGTGGACTCGTCGCTTTTCTGCCTGCATGCTCGTAGCTCTTCGACAGTTGCTGGTCGTTTGTACGTCCCTTGGAAGTTTTTCTTGAAGACGCGGGTGAGATTGTCCCAGGATCTATAACACGCGCGCGGTCTTCCTTCGGGCCAACTATGGGCGGCGCCTACGAGGTGCAGGTTTAGGTACTGCATGGTTGTTGTCTTGTTCCTGCGCTGGCATTTCACCGCGGTAAGGTAGTCTGAGAGCCATGATTTGGATTCTATCGATTCGTCGTACTTTGGGACCTCCATCGAGAGCTTGAAACTTTTGGGCATCGGCGCCTCGCGGCTGCTGCAACTGAAGCATATCGCACCGCCTGCTTCCTCGTCAGAGGAGGTAGATAGCGATCGAGCACGGTTCCTGCGAGCTCGAGCTCTATCGACCTTGTTCTGCGTGATGTGCCCGTGTGCATCATATCGAGTCTGGTCGCGATCATCCTCTTGCTGTGGCTCCCTGCTGCGATGTCGCGATAGGTAACGCGAACTGCTATCGCAGTCTCGCTGGTTGTCGTCATCGCTGTGTGGGTTGTCGGCACGACGCCTAGCTTATTTTCCTCTGAAGCGGCGAGGCGATCCCTTATCTCCCCATTTAGGCGACGTACCCTCGCGTCTGCGAGGTGTTTTATCCACCCGAGGAGTTTTTTCACCTTCTGGAGTTGTCGCGTGCCTACGGTTCTAGGAGGCGACCCTTGCGGCTGCCATGCCTAGCCCTCTCTCAACTTGTTATGTTGTTCCGCGCAGGGGTCGTTTTCGGCCGGCTTGTTCGCCTGTAAGTATGTGGCAGCTGCCAGGAGAGCCGCGGCGGGGGTCTCGAGGGATTTTCTGATCCCACTGAGGGACTCATGATCCAGACGAGCCGTCTTCGAGACATATTTCTTCTTCGGGGGTTGGCTACCCGTCGATTGGGTCCTTGAGAGCGCTGCACGGTGCGCACTTGAAGCTTCCGCCGCTTCCTTCCGTATGTCTAGATCCTTGCGGGCTTCTGCGATCAGTCGACCTGTTCGCACCAAGTGGTAGTGATACACAGTCAGATCATCTCGAGAAGCTCCATCTTCTATCGGCTGGACAGATTGTACTGCCGCCTTTGCTTTGAGCCAAGCGACTCGCAAGACTTTGATATGCTCTCGCTCCTTTCAACTTCTCTCCATTTCTTCGGGTTGTTCAGTTGATCCTTCCATGCAGACTTGGGCTAGATATGGCTCATGAGTCCTAGGTGTGGGTCGACGACTTTCACCAAATCTGGAGGGTTCCTCAGTCGCGATGATGTGGAAATCACGCGTGTTGTGGAGGATGGAGCCGCTGCTGGGTGCTAGGTCGCGACCAGCGTCATCAGATGGCGACTCGAGAGTTGTCGGGCTGGAGATGGATTAGGAGTCCGACTCACCGATCCCGATCTGGCTGGGGAAGTGCAGGATTCCTGCCTTGCTGGCGAGGAAGTGGAAGCTGTCGAACATCAGGCTGATGCTCTTCTCGAGTTCGCTGAATATCGGGCGTGATTCCGGCGAGTGCGGTGCGTAGAGGAGTGATCCGAAGCGGATCGGCTCCGATGGAATCGATGATCCAGGGCTCCAGCTGAAGTTTGGCGAAGATGAGGCCGAAAACGCCATGGATCCAGCGCCCGCCTTTCCCACAGACGGTGCCAATTGTCGTTTACTCATATCAGCAAGTCCCTCGGATGATCCGATAGGGTTTCGATTAAGAGAACACGTAGGTGCTGGCGACAATCGTCGGCTAACAAGGGGGCACAGTTTTAGCCAGGTTCGGGGCCCTCGTGGAGGTAAAACCCTTACTCCTGCTCTTGATATCTGTATTATTAGTAGATAGATTATAGGGTGGATGCGCAAGCCGAGAGATTGGTCTCGAGCTTATGGCTATGGTGGTGAAAAGTAGATTGGATCCTGATGCTTTTTGATAGTGTGTTGGAAACCCCAAGAGGAGGGTGTGATGAGAAAGCGGCAAGAGATCCCTCAGTTAAGAACCAAGGTTATCAATCCAGTAGGAGGAAGAGGATCTCAGGAAGGTTGATGCCACTGACGGTGGTGCTGGCGCTTTACCGGTGTCAGCAACAACGTGGAACCTGCACACAACACTACCAAAATACTTTGTCCCAACGGTACAGTGAGGTTGTCAATCTCACTGGTCTTGTTGAAAACAAAGATTAGACGTATAGTGTGGAAAATGATGTATGCTTGCAGTAAGTAAAGAAAGCAGGAAATAGTTGTGGTTTGTTTAACAGTGTGGAAAAATGGACCGGGGTTCATAGGTTCACTAGTGGTGTCTCTCCATAAAAGATAGCATGCTGGGTGAACAAATTACAACTGTGCAATTGACAAATAGAGGTTGCACCGTAGTGCACATATATGACATGAAGACTACTATGATATTTAGTGCATCCTCAGGTTATCATCCGAACCCTTTAGGTATTAAGTTGTAATCAACAGATATCTGCATTAAACAAAGTGTGTAATGTAAGCAATGATTATGAACGCGGGCATTTTCTCCCTAATGGCAACAACGCATCCTCCCCCTTCACTTTTCTGTCACTCGAGCAAGGTGGTGAGAAGGCATGAACCCACTATCAAGCATAAATACTCCCTCTTGGAGTCACTAGCAACTACTTGGCCAGAGCAACCACTGGCAACGGAAAGCATGCAAGATCACAAATAGCATATGCAAATAAAGACTATAATCAACTTGGCACAAGTTCAGTATCCATCGGATCCCAGCAAACACATCATATAGAATTACATAAGATCAATCTCGATCATGATAGGCAGCTCACGAGATCTAAACATGGAGGCATATGAGGAGAAGACAACCATCTAGCTACAGCTACGAACCCGTAGTCCAAGGATGAACTACTCACGCATCACTCCGGAGGCAGGCATGGTGATGGAGTGGCCTCCGGTGATGATCTCCTCTCTGGCAGGGTGTTGGAAACAGCTTCAGAACCCCCGGATCTAGGGTTGAGGGTGACGACGTCTGCGGAACTTTTCGGGAATTTTTAATCAGGTCTCTAGGGTTTTCCATCCGGGGGGATTAAATAGGCGAAAGGGCAAAGGCGGTGGAGCTCCAGGGGCCCCACACCCATAGCCGGCGCGGCCAGGAGGACCGCGCCACCCTATAGTGTGGCCCCCTAGTGCCCGTCTTCGACTCTTCTTCGGTATTTTGGATGCTTCCGGGGAAAATAGGCACTCCGGGCTTTCTCGGGTGCAATTCCGAGAATGTTTCCAGAACGACTTTTCTGAAACCAAAAACAGCAGAAAACAGGGAACTAGCACCTGGCATCTTGTTAATAGGTTAGTTCCAAAAACGTACAAAAATGTTATAAATAAGGGATAAAACAAGTAGCAATTGACATAATATGATCATGGAGCATCAGAAATTATAGATACGTTGGAGATGTATCAAGCATCCCCAAGCTTAGTTCCTACTCGTCCTCGAGTAGGTAAATGATAAAACAATAATTTCTGAGGTGACATGCTACTAACATAAACTTGATCAATCTAATGTAAAAGCATATGCACGCTGAAATCATAGAACTTCAAACACAAACATGATAAATGGAACTTTAATAATAAAGCATATCAATTACTTTGCATCACGAAGATTATCTCAAATAAAGGATCATGAATAATAATGCAAAGAAAGGTAGACGTTTTTTTTCCAGGTATAGAGAAAGCATGGCAAAGTGATATTTCGCTAGTCCTTATTAAGAGTGGGGCAAAACATAAATGCCAGGACACCTTCAAAGTTCATGAGGAAGACTAGAACAAATAATTTAAGAACAAATAATATCACATTATTAAGTAATTATTGATGTTTATGGGAAAAATGCACATAGAACTCAGAATGGCAAAAATTATCTCTCAACTGTGCATAAAGTTAGAAGATGGAGACTCAACATAAAAGTAAAAGAAAGCCCCTCGCAGAGGGAAGCAGGGATCACTCATGTGCTAGAGCTTTTATTTTATTAAACAGAGGTATTAAAAGTTTAACACTCCTCCCATCCATCTTTCACAAACCATGGCTAACCGAATCCTCGGGTGCCTGCCAACAATCACATACCGTGGAGGAGTGCCTATATTTTGGGAGATGTATGCTAATGTTAACGAATGGTAAACAGAAAATACAGTACGTCACAAGACAACTGGATTCACAAGAGCGGCTCCCATGGTGAAGGACGCAACTGGTGTAGAAGGTCATCCCTCTTTCGTTTTTGTTTACACAATTATGCTTCGACTGATAATCAGGGGCAAAAATAGTGAAGAGACTTTGTTTGTATTAATTTGGGGTTGGGAACCCCGCTGCCAGCTCTTCTATCCTTTGGATAAGCGGATGAAGCCACTAGTCTAGGGTGTGAAATCCAATCAACAAGTGAGATAAAGATTCTCTATTGACGTCCTCATGAGCAAAAACAGGAACATAAAGCAGGAGTAATTTTGAAGTTTTTAAAGGTAACACATGAGCAATTTACTTGGAGTGCCAGTTAAATACCACATGTAGGTAGGTATGGTGTACACAATGGGAAAAAAATTTGGTTTAAGGGAGTTTGGATGCATGAGTAGAGCTCATACTTAGTAGAGGTGGAGGCTAGCAAAAGACTGGGAGCGACAAATCAAGACAGGATAAGAGCCATAATCATGCATAGCGACATAAGCATCATTAATTAAAACATAAGAAGTATCACAAGTTCAAAAACTAAGTGGTCATGGAGGCTATTCGTGAATGGTTTGTAGTCATAAACATGGTGTGAGCATGCGCCAAGTCAACCAAATGAAACATTCGAAAGAGAATACCATATATTGATGCTTTACTATGACAAGAACAACTCATGAAGCTTTCAAGATATATTAAACACTCTCAGCTATTTGAAGCTATTCATGCTACTCAATAACCACAAGGCTTTAAAACTACAATAACATTTAGCATGTCATGAAAAAGTTCTAGCCACAGTCTATACAGGCTTCTACTAGTACTGTTATAATTTCTACTTCAAGCAACCGTTTTCTTATCCCAACAAGCACCATATAAAACAATATTTAACAAAAATACTATTTATGATACAGAAAGAAAACATGATATTACCCACATAACACTACTAAAACTAACAACTCTAATAAGAGATGCATGCAAAACAGGAGCTAAATAAATGCAGCAGCCAGACAAGATTAAGAATACAATGTATTCTCATGAAAAAGCGGAGCGTGTCACTCTCCAATAAAAGAATGCTGGGGTCCAACCAAGCTTATTGAAAAATTAAAAACAAACTGAAAACAAAAAAAAAGACGCTCCAAGTAAAGCACATAAGATGCGACCGAATAAAAATATAGTTTCACTAGAAGTGACCTGATAATTTGTTGATGAAGAAGGGGACACCTTGGGCATCCCCAAGCTTAGACGCTTGAGTCTTCTTGGAATTCGCTGGGATGTACCACCGGGGCATCCCCAAGCTTAGTATTTTCACTCTTCTTGATCACATCATATCATCTTCTTCTCTTGACTCTTGAAAACTTCCTTCACACCAAACTTCTCACAATCTTCATTAGCAACGTTAGTGCAATCGAAATATTAAATTCACATGGTTCAGTTTAAACACAAGTATAACACTCAAAACCACATTAGCTACTGTCACAACTTCTTTTAAAATTCTTTTTCTCAAAAGAACACCAAAAGAAAGAGATTAAGATGCAAATGCAATAAATGGCAGGAATCTGTCAAAACAGAACAACAGGTAAAGATCGATTTTTTCAAAAATCTTATGTTGCTCAAATCAAAAAGTGTTCAACTGAGAAAAGTTGCATATATAACTCAGAATTACGCACGAAAAAACTCAGGTCATTTTAAATTTTCTGTGATGTTTTCCGGAATTAACAGTGGACAGCAGAAATCTGTTTCCTGCGCGGAAATCCGAAATATAGCCTCAACTTTCCACTAGAGGCTTTACTTGGCTCAACAAAAAGACAAAAGAAAAGATACAGTGGGGTTGCTAAGGAAATAGACAACACCCATGTGCAAAGCACACCAAAGAAAACGAAAGAAAACGGGTTCAAAACAGCGGGGGAAAAACGGGTTGTCTCCGGGTAGCGCTTTTCTTTAACGCCTTTCAGCTAGTCATAAAAGGGCAACTCAAGTATTTTCAAGTGAATAAGCATCCTATATAACATCCTCTAAACCATTATTTTCAGCAATAGGCACTCTAGATGTTTTTGAAGATTCAACATGCAGGTCACTCTAAGTTTCATTAATTGTTTTAGCAATTTTCAGCACATATTGAGATTTGGGTTTAGTTATCTTGGGAACATACATGAATCTTTGCTCCTTTACCACAAAGGCTTTCTCCTTTTTGAATTTAAGAGATGAAAAGGTTGATCTTAAAGTTTCCATACAATCCTCTAGTTTACCAATCCTAAAATTTTGATTATCATGAGTGTTGCTAGCTTCTAGAGGAGTGATTCTTTTATCAATAGTAGTTATTAATTCATTAACTTTGCTAGCATTATCAAGGAAAATTGGTAAGTTAATTTGCAAAGAGTTTAGTTTATCAATAACATCCTCCAAAGTGATCTCAGTTTTAACAATCGTAATGGGGGTGCTCCTACTAAACTTTCAATCAAATTGCAGGCTTCCAAAGCAGGAGTTCCTAAAAAAATTCCACCCGTAAGAGTATCTAACACATGCCTATACAAGCCAGAAATACCAACATAAAAGTTCCTCAGGAGTATCAAGGTAGAATATTTTTTTGTACATTTATTATGAGCATCATTTATTCTATACCAACCATCTTTTAAACTCTCTCCCCCTTGTTGCCTAAAAGAACGAACCTCAACTTCAGGAATACTCATTCTAGTGAAATAAAAGCAAGCAAATAAATAACACCTATGAAGTAAACTATTTTTTTTGTTTTTAATATAGAAAAAAAAGACAAAAATAAAAACAAGACAATAAACAAAATAAAGAGATTGAGAGTGAGAGACTCCCCTTGCCAGAAGACTTCTTCCTCCCCGGCAACGGCGCCAGAAATTCTTGATACTTTTTGATAGTGTGTTGGAAACCCCAAGAGGAGGGTGTGATGAGCAAGCGGCAATAATTTCCCTCAGTTAAGAACCAATGTTATCAATCCAGTAGGAGGAAGAGGATCTGAGGAATGTTGATGCCACTGACGGTGGTGCTGGCGCTTCACCGGTGTCAGCAACAACGTGGATCCTTCACACAACACAACCAAAATACTTGGTCCCAACGGTACAGTGAGGTTGTCAATCTCACGGGTCTTGCTGAAAACAAAGATTAGACGTATAGTGTGGAAAATGATGTATGCTTGCAGTAAGTAAAGAAAGCAGGAAATAGTTGTGGTTTGTTTTATAGTGTGAAAAAATGGACCAGGGTTCATAGGTTCACTAGTGGTGTTTCTCCATAAAAGATAGCATGCTCGGCGAACAAATTACAGCTGGGCAGTTGACAAATAGAGGTTGCACCGTAGTGCACATATATGACATGAAGACTACTATAATATTTAGTGCGGGCATTACAACAATATACATAGTATGAAATCCATCTGCATCTATGACTAATAATCCACCCTCATGTTAACATCCGAACCCCTTTAGGTATTAAGTTGCAAGCAACAGATAACTGCATTAAACAAAGTGTGTAATGTAAGCAATGATTATGCACGCGGGCATTTTCATCGCTGTTTTCTCCCTAATGGAACCAAGGCATTCTCCCCCTTCACGTTTCTGTCACTTGAGCAAGGTGGTGAGGAGGCATGAACCCACTATGAAGCATAAATACTCCCTCTTGGAGTCACTAGCAACTACTTGACAAGAGCAACCACTAGCAATGGAAAGCATGCAAGATCACAAATAGCATATGCAAATAAATACTACAATGAACTTGGCATAAGATCAATATTCATCGGATCCCAGCAAACACAGCATATAGAATTACATAATATCAATCACGATCATGATAGGCAGCTCACGAGATCTAAACATGGAGGCATATGAGGAGAAGACAACCATCTAGCTACAGCTATAAACCCGTAGTCCAAGGATGAACTACTCACGCATCACTCCGGAGGCAGGCATGGTGATGGAGAGGCCTCCGGTGATGATCTCCTCTGCGGCAGGGTGCCGGAAACGGCTTCAGAACCCCCCTGGTCTAGGGTTGACGGTGATGGCGGCTGCAGAACTTTTCAGGGATTTTCGATCAGGTCTCTAGGGTTTTCCATCCGGGGGGATTAAATAGGCGAAAGGGCAAAGGCGGTGGAGCTCCCCCGTCTTCGACTCTTCTTTGGTGTTCTAGATGCTTCCGGGGAAAATAGGCACTTCGGGCTTTGTGGGGTCCAATTCCGAGAATGTTTCCAGAACAACTTTTCTGAAACAAAAAACAGAAGAAAACAGGGAACTGGCACTTGGCATCTTGTTAATAGGTTAGTCCCAGAAAACGTACAAAAATGCTATAAATAAGGGAGAAAACAAGTAACAAATGACATAATATGATCATGGAGCATTAGAAATTATAGATACGTTGGAGACGTATCAGATCCCCCCCCCCTCGGTGGTTCTCCTAGCCTTTTATAGATGGCCAGGTCTCAAACCGTGTCCGGGGGGGTTACAAACCCTAGTTCTAGGTCGGTAGGAGCTTTCCTTCTTGACCCGCAAGTCTTGCGGCTGGGCCTTCTGGAACATCGGGACAGTGCCTTGCCATGGGCCTTGGTTCTGGGCCTTGGACTGTGTAGGCTCACCCGACAGGTCCAGGGGTCATCCCCATGTCAAACACCTTATCCCCCACACAATGACAATCATGAAGACAACAAGTAGACCCAGCTAGCTCAAAAACCTAAACTTTGGGGAGGATAAAACCCTCCATTACATTCATACTAGCAAAAGTGCCCGTGCGTTGCAACGGGTTGATATTTATTGAAAATAAGTCTAATTATTCTCAAACACTCCAATTTCGCACCTTAGCTTCTGTTCTTGCTCGGATGCTACAATTATTTTTGATCAAGAACAAAATAGCTTTTCCCTATACAAAATCGTATGTAAATGTTTTTCTATATAAAAACCAAACCATACACGAGTTTATATAACAGTTGTTGATATATTAGCTGTTTAAAGTAAAAAAATATTACAGGTACAGTGTAACACAGTTGCCACAGATCTACCATCGCTTAACCCGGTGAAGAACAACTTCCAATCGAATATATATGCTGATATTATTCTAACCTCCCATCACTTTGTCCACATTCTCATCTATTTGTAGCATATATCAGAGAGCAGCCTTGCTGAGTTTACAACGCTAAGAAAACTATTCTTTTACCGTCAAAGCTAGCCTGAATCCTTTCTCATATTAATCACATGGTAAAAAAACAGCATAGTTTCCCATATAAAGAATTCAGGTGCTAATGGCGGGGCAGCTTGTTGGCCAATAGTTGAAGATGAATCAACTTGCAACAGATCCTGAACGAACGGCCAACAGCTTTAGTTCGTGGGTGTTCAATTCACCTACTGCACCTCCTCGCTCGCATAGACAATACGAGAGCGGACCTCGGCTTGCATTCAGTGTAGACTTCACATATCTCCATCATAGCAGCACGAGCACCTCGACCGCCGAATCAAAATCAAGCTCTAGCCGGACACGCCGTTTTCAGCATTACCAATCGTGGCACCATGAGCCACCTTCAAAATCAGGTTCCGCTGCATCGGCTTGGCAGAGCTCCCTTCTCAGTTGAAAACAATAACAGAGACAACATACTGACGCCTTGAAGTTCAGCTTAGCAGACAACGTTTGCACGTAGCCGTGGTTTGTCGAGAGTCGTGGAGAGGAACTACTCCTTTCATTTTTTTTTCCTTTTAGGTTGCTCGCCGCCACCAAAATATCGAGTCTGCATCGCGTGCCCCGGCAGACAGCCATGCGCTCACCCATAGAAGACCTCGTACCCAGCAGCGAACGCCGAGTTAGCAGCACCGCGCTCGCTCAGCCTACGAGTACGTCGCTGGCGGCCGTCGATTACGCCGCCCTTGGTCGTCGAGCTCTCATCTGTAGAGCCGTTCTCTAGCACTCGCCCGCCGCTCGCCTGTGAGGGCGTGTCACGTCGTTGGAGTTTCCTTCGGCAACGATCCGGTCTCTCGGCGACGTTCTTCTCCTATTGCAATATCTTGGCATGGGCTGCATATGTGTTCACAACGGCTCGGCCCTTCCTGCCTTCTTCCAAGCTTGCGTACTCGGGAGATATTTATGGGATGGTTTTGTGGTTTTTTTCCAAATCGAATTAGAGTCGAGATCAAGAGCGAGGGTCGCCGCAGCTAATTGGAGTCCGGATCCAGATGGAGAAAATCCACCCAGTCACGCATCTAGGAACAAAGATTCAGCTCTAGATGAAAACCTAGTCAGACACAGACGAAAACGTACAAACCAAACATATACAGAGTAGATTTGATTTGATGGAACGGTAGGACGGTAAAATTGGTGTTGGACCGGAAGAAGTCTTCCTCTCTTTATTATTAGGTATAGATTTATTTCAATTTTAATTCTTTTACTTTTTTTGTTTCTTTCTTATTTTGTTTTAGCATGTTTATTTTCAACAATGCATTATTATTGAAGACACACACAAAAAATTAGATTATTTTGTTTTATGAAGTTCTTTCGCTTTCATTTTTGTTTCTTTTGTTATCCTTTATTTTTTGTTTGGTTCTTTTGTTCCAGTTTGAATTTCTGAGTGAATTACTCAGTCCGAGTGGGATAGCAAGGAGAAGAAACAAGATGAGGGATCGAGCAACACACTAAACTAGTGCGATAAGGTATATCGTACTCATCTTCGTACTTCTCGCAAAGCTTAACTAAAATGATATTTGTTTGGTTGTACTTAGAGCTCGCGCCCCATCTAGGTTATTAGTCTAAGAATTTTTCTCTCAATGCTTGTCTCACTATTTTTATCTCGATGAATGATGCATTGTTTAAAGTTTGAAAAATACAACGAGTGTCTTTTGCAAACAAATGTATAAGCTGAGAAAGGAAGAAGGTAATATTGCTAATCATTGTTGAAGTATGGATTTGATTTATCCTTCATGCTACTATATTAAATGATTGAATTGTATTTATTTAATTCGCACTAAGTACTTGTGAACTCCTTGGTGTTAAAATATGAAATTGAACTTCAACGAATGATTCTTTGAGATCCCTTGGGTACTCAATTTAATTTTTCTTAAGACCACCAATCCGCTAACCAATGTGAAATGTACCATGAGTGATGAGGATTGTCTACTCCTCTGAATGATCTACCCGGGGGAAATCCTGAATATCGGCTACGAGTAGAGAGATTCTTGCGGAAACATTATAATTACCTAGCTCAACCTTCCAACTCTCTCATCTCGGTTATGAGTGGCAAGACGATTTTAGTTCTCCACCATTACATCATGCAATATAATTGGTCTAAATATCTCGATTATGATATCACCAAGCATAGTTTACTTGTTTACTCCGTGGGCCAGTTAACAAAGAACTGAAATCTTCGTGTTTAGTTTAAAATGTGGAGGAGAAAATTAAAGTCTATTCTTTTCTTTGGTTATTTAATAAGAGAATTATTGAGCCAAGCAATGTTTTCACTCACATAAGAGAGGAGTTTTTAACAATACCTCGAGGCCTAGCGGAAATTTTGAAACTATTATTGTGAGAAGTATTCTTGTGCTAGTATCTATTGCACGGATAGACAGCAAGATTTAAGTTGCAACCAGGAAAATGTTATTATCATCTTATTTAAGGTTGCAGGAAATATGGATAAGGGAAATGGCATGTCTACTTTAACTAGAAAATTATCTGATTTGATCCATATCCATGTTTTGTTTTTCTTGGTAAGTTACTCGAGACGAGTGACATTTAAGCTTGGGGGAGTTGATGGCTCCATTTAATGCATGATTTTCCGTTGCCATTTCCGCATGTTTTGGTTGATTTTTATTTGTTTTTTGCTCATACACTAACCCAAACACCGCAATGTTTGGAGATGTTTCAATTCTTGGTTGAGAATTAAGGATTTACATAAACAAGAAAGGAAATAAAGCATATTGATGACAACTTGAGAAAATCAAGCAATTTTGGAAAAAAGGAAATTACAAATACTACGAAGAGGGCATTGATACGTCCAAAACGTATCTATAATTTTTGATGGTTTCATGCTACTTTTATGCTTTTGATAATTGTTTTTATATGAAGTTTATGTTTTATTTGGACTAACCTACTAATAGTTGCCAAAGTGCACAATGTTCTTGTTTTACACTTTGATGTGTAGGAATTATCAAAAATACAAGAGGAAACTTTATTGGAGTCGAATTGGGACGTTCCTGAAATATGTCTGAAAAGTTTTTTTTAAAGACTTTCACGTTGCGGGTCGAAGAAAATGTCAAATGGAAAAATTGCGGCCGTGATAGTTGTGGGGAATTTCGCTAGGAACTTCGTGCACATAAAGTTTGGCCCAATCCGAGTCCGGATGGCCGAGAAAAGCTCGATTTACCGCAACCTTAGATGGGATGACATAAATCCGTGAGACTATATGAAGGGAGGAAACCTAGGTCGTGGGAGACACCCCATACCATGAATTGCGAGCCACCAAAACTAAGTTTTTGCCTCCCCCATGTATCCCATCTCCATGGGGAGGGCTCCCAAGACTATGAAGGAAGAGGGCTAAGAGGCGGCGCTCTCCCATGATGCCGGCAGCGTAGGGAAGAAGTTTCCGCGCCGCCCTGCGACCCACGCTGTCCTCTCCACCATATTCACCGCCATCTCCATCGCCAATTTCTCCTTTTATACAGTGGTTCAATGATGGTTGACGTTGGTGAACCCCAAGAGAAAGTTTGTGAAGAGTGCAGCGGAAGTTTTCCCTCAGAAAAGAAACCAAGGTTGAATCGACCAGTAGGAGGACAAGCAACTTATGAAGCTTGATGGAGTTGATGTGGTAGGGCGCACTACCGGTTCAGCAGCAACGTGGAACCTACACAACACAATCAAATCACTTTGCCCCAATGAAGCAGTGAGCTTGTCAATGTCACCGGTTATGCTGTTAACAAAGAGGTTAAATGTATGGTGTGGAAAACAGTATGAGAACAATGTGAAAACAACAGTAGCAGTGTGAAAACAGTGGAAGTAGTGTGAAAGCAGTAATTGCAGTGGTTGTATTATCAGTATGAGAAAATGGACCGGGGTCCACAGTTCACTAGTGGTGTCTCTCCATAAAATATAGCTAACATACGTGGTCAACACATTACAGTTGGGCAATTGATAGATAATAAAACATGCATGACATGATGACTACTATGTGATTCATGCGGGCATTACAACAAGATACATAGACCGTCATCCAATTGCATCTATGACTAATAATCCACCCTCAGAATATCATCCGAACAAACCTTGGGTATTAAGTTGCAAGCAACAGATAATCGCATTAAGCAAAATGTGTAATGTAAACTATGTAAGCATCGGTGTTTTCTCCTTAATGGCAACAACACATCCTCCATCCGTCATGTTTCCGTCACTCGAGCACAGATGCAAAGGAGGCATGAACCCACTATCGAGCATAAATACTCCCTCTTGGAGTCACTAGTATCTACTTGGCCAGAGCATCTACTAACAACGGAGAGCATGCAAGATCATAAATATCATACACATGAAGACAACACAATAGATTGATAATCAACAGACATAGCATTCAATAATCACCGGATCCCAGCAAACACAACATGTGGCTAGCATTACAATAAGATGATCTCGATCTCGTAGGGCAGCTCACAAGATCTAAACATGAGGCATAAAGATGAGAGAACAATCATCTAGCTACTGCTATGGACCCGTAGTCCAAGCATGAACTACTCACGCATCACTCCGGAGGCGGTCATGGTGGTGTAGAGCCCTCCGGTGATGATTTCCCCTCCTAGCAGGGTGCCGGGGAGAACTCCAGAACCCTCCCGATCTTGGGTTGACGATGACAGTGGCCTCGGGTGTTTTTCGTGGAAAAGTGGTATATATTTAGGGTTCACGCATCGGGGGAATAAATAGGCGAAAAGGCGATGGCGGTAAGCACCTGAGGGGCCCACACCACCATATGGCGCGGCCAGGGGGGCTGATACATCACTATTTTATATTGTTATTTTCTGTTATTCATCGATATCTTTCATGTTATGATGCATCACTTATGTTATTTTATCTTATTTTGCATGTTTTATAATTTTTGGAGAATAAACACCGGGACCAGAAATCTGATGGAAAAAGGCACCGTCAATATACCCTATTTCAGAAGATCAGATGAAGATGGGGAATATGAGAGAATTCTTAGAAGTCCTGAGGAGGAATTCAGCAAGAAGGGCACCCGGAGGGTGGCCCACACCACCAGGCGGCGCCCTCCTCCTCCGGACATGCCATGGGGTTGTCTGGCCCCCCTGGCCCACTCCTGGGCGCCCCCTTTCGCGTACTTGACCCCGAGGGAATCCTAAGCCCCAGAACATCATCGAAGAATTATTCCGCCGCCGCCTCAGGGCGGAAAACAACAGAGAGAGAAAAGCTCTCCGGAAGAGAGAAATCTGCCAGGGAAATTCCTCCCTAGACAGAGGGGATCATCGCCATCGTCACTGTCATCGTTCCAGGAATCATCAAGATCGCAATCGTCATCATCATCCCCACCAGCACCAACACCCTGATCATCCACCTTCATCTCGATGTAACAATTAGGGGTCGTTCTCGTTTCTCTTCATTAGATCTCTCTCCCGGTGTGGATTACTTGTTTGTAGTTGATGCTTGTGAGATTTATTGGTGTTTACACTTTATGACCAGATTGTTATTATCCATTATATCACCTCTGATTATGATCCATATGATGTCATGTGAGTAGTTCATTTAGTTCTTGAGGACATGGGAGAAGTCATGATGTTACCAGTTGAATTATGTTGAAGTAATATCTCGTGGTTCGGTATTTAAGTTGTGGTGCTATTCTTCTAGTGGTGTCATGTGAACATTGACTACATGATGCTTCACCTTTATGGGCCTAGGAGGATGCATTGTGTATTTTTCTACTAATTGTGGGGTTGCCGGAGTGAGAGAAACCTAAACCCCCGTTAGGAAACTAATGCACGAGGGAGTGTAGGATCCCGGAGTTTTAAGGCTGTGGTTAGATTTATCTCAATTACTTTCTTGTATTTGCGGATGCTTACGAGGGGTATAATCACAAGTATGCATTAGTCCTAGTTGGGCGGTGCATTAGCATAGGCTGACCCACACAACACTTCACGAACCAATAAATATTAGTCAACTGTATGAAGCGAAAGCACTTGACTAAATTTCCATGTGTCCTCGAGAACGTTTGGTAATCATAAGTAGAACAACCGGCTTGTCCTTTGATCTCAAAAGGATTATGCCACTCGCTGCAACTATATTTACTGTCGTTTATTTGCTCGTACTTTATTTATCTGCTATATCAAAAACCTCCAAAAACCCGTTTGCTAGTATTTACAGTGAATCCTCTATCCAACCTGCTTGTCAACGGAAGTTTGACACTCTTATTTATCGAAAGTACTACGATACACCCCCTATACTTGTGGGTCATCAAGACTATTTTCTGGCGCCGTTGACGGGGAGTGAAGTGCTATTGGTAAGTGGAATCGGTAAGAGAAACTTTTACTGTGAGTGTTGTTTTTATTTCTGTCTCCTGCTTTATTTCATTATGGAGAATACTTTTGGTTCTCTGTTTAGGGGTACTTCTACCATTACTACGAGGGTAGTAGGTGACTCGTTATCTACTTAATTAGATCCTTATGAAATACCTATGAAAATTGTGGGACGTGTTATGGATAACTGCTATTATGGAGATGGAACTGTCCATCCCGGTGATCGTTTTCTCTTTATACATGAATTATGCGAGTTATTCAGGTGTGCAGGTATTACAATGGATCAAGTTAAAAGGAAATTGTTCTCTTTATCGCTTAAAGGTAGAGCCGTTGAATGGTTCAAATTACTGCAGAATGGTGAATCTATTGGATGGGAGGAAATTCTTCCTCCCTTTTATTCTAAATTCTATCCTCCTAGTGAGATTCATAAAGACCGGAATAAAATATATAATTTCTGGACTCACGATGGAGAGAGTATTGCACAAGCGTGGGGGAGAATGAAGTTATTAATGCTTAAATGTCCCGTTCATGAGATCCCGAGTAATGTTGTTATCAATAATTTTTATGCAAGGCTTTCTCTTCATGATAAGGATTTATTGGGCGCTTCTTGTTTTGGATCATTCACATGTATGAAGGAAGAAGCTAAGTGGGATCTTCTTGACTGTATTCAAGAAAACACTAAAGGATAGGAGAATGACAAAGGTAAAAAGTCAGGTATAAATTATGATTATGAATGCATTAAATCTGTTATGGGAACTGATGATTTCTATAATGTTAGTGTTGTTTGTGGTCTTGATTCTCAAATCTTTTCACACTGTCTTAAAGCTCTTGCCTCCTATCTTTATATTTCTAAAAAGGAATTGCGCAAGTACCATGCACCCTATAAAGATATTGTTCCTGCTAGTAATGTAGAAGTGCATGTTCTTAAACCAGCTGTTCCTGAGCCTTATATTGAGAAAATTACTTTCCCTCCTAAGATGAAAGAACATTCTATTGTAGCTAGTGTGGTTAATAAGAGCATTAAGAAATCTGTTGAACCTGATGAACAAATAACTGTTGAACCTGTTGTAGCAATAGTAAAAGATCTTATCTGTGGAAACATAGAGGACGAACATATTGTCTTTTGTGAGGATGCTTATAATATTGTCTCACATCCAAATAGACCTAAGAAAACTAGTTTTCATGTGCTTTGTGTTAAGATTGGTGATCATTGCTATTATGGTTTGTGTGACATTGGTGCAGGTTCTAGTGCTATTCCGTATGATCTTTATAAAGAAATTATGCATGAAACTGGTTCTTGTGAGCTTGAGGATATTGATTGGGTTATTCAGCTTGCTAATAGAGAAATTGTCTTTCCAATTGGTATTGTTAGATATGTGGAAGTTTTATGTGGTAAAACTAAATATCCTACTGATTTTCTAGTACTTGGTAAGGCTTCTAGTAAAACTTGTCCTATTATTTTTGTTACACCTTTCTTGAACACTTGTGGTGCTATTATCGATTGTAAGAGGGAGAAGATATTGACTAAATTTGATGGAAAATCTTATGAGTTCAATTTCTCCAAATTTGCTACTCCAAATTTGCTAGAGCACCTAATGAATCTAAATTTCCTATTGAGAATTTTAGAGTTGAACAACTTGCCTCTATTTCTCTTGCTCCTAACAATGCTTTGCAGCAATATATGGAAGACCACGAAAGTGAGGTCTTTATGGAAGAGAGAAATGAGATTGACGATATTCTTCTTCGTCAACCATTGATATTGAAACATAATTTACCTGTGGAAGATTTGGGCACCACATTACCATCCAAGGAGGATACTGTTTTTGATTTAAAACCTTTGCCTGATGATCTTAAATATGCTTATATTTTTTGAAACATTAAATATGCTTATATTGATGATAAGAAAATATATCATGTTATTATTAGTGCGAAACTTTTAGGTGAAGAAGAGGAAAGATTACTAGAAATACTGAAGAAACACCGTGGAGCTATTGGATATACTCTTGATGATTTGAAAGGGATCTCTCCCTCTATATGCCAGCATGTTATTAATATTGAACCTGATGCAAAGCCAGTAGTAGAACATCAACGCCGTTTAATTCCTAAGATGAACGAAGTGGTAAGAAATGAGGTATTAAAACTTCTTGATGTCGGTATTATTTTTCCTGTTGCTGATAGTAGATGGGTGAGCCATGTGTATTGTGTACCTAAGAAGGGAGGAATGACTGTTGTGCCCAATGAAAATAATGAGCTTATTCCTCAAAGAGTAGTAGTTGGTTATAGAATGTGCATTTATTTTGGGAAAGTTAATAGGGTTACTAACAAAGATCATTATCCTTTGTCTTTTATTGATCAAATGTTAGAGAGGTTGTCTAAGAAAACTCATTTTTGCTTTATTGATGGTTATTCTGGGTTTTCTCAAACTGATGTTAGGAAGCAAGATCAAGGGAAAACAACCTTTACTTGTCCTTATGGTACTTATGCATATAGACGTATTCCTTTTGGTTTGTGTAATGCTCCTGCTACGTTTCAAAGATGCATGTCTGCTATTTTTCATGGTTTTTGTGAAGAGATTGTGGAAGTATTCATGGACGATTTCTCTGTCTATGGAACTTCTTTTGATAATTACTTGCACAACCTTGGTAAAGTTTTGTGGAGATGTGAGGAAACTAATCTTCTTCTTAATTGGGAGAAATGCCACTTTATGGTTAATGAAGGAATTGTTCTTGGACATAAAATTTCTGAAAGAGGTATTGGAGTTGATAGAGCTAAAGTGGAAGCAATAGAGAAAATGCCCTGTCCTAGGGATGTTAAAGGTATTCTAGTGTTCTTGGTCATGCTGGTTTTTATAGGTGGTTTATTAAAGATTTATCTAAAATATCAAAGCCTCTTACTAATATTCTTCAAAAAGATGTACCTTTTGTTTTCGATGATGATTGTAAGGAAGGTTTTGTAACTTTAAAGAAGTCTTTAACTACTGCTCCTCTTGTTCAACCACCTGATTGGATTTACCTTTTGAAATCATGTGTGATGCTAGTGATTTTGTTGTAGGTGTTGTTCTTCGACAGCGAGTAGATAAGAAGTTTAATGTTATTCCTTATGCTAGTAAGACTCTTGATTCTTCTCAAAAGAATTATGCTACTACTGAAAAAGAGTTCTTAGTTGTAGTCTTTGCATGTGATAAGTTTAGACCTTATATTGTCGACTCGAAGGTTACTATTCATACTGATCCTAGTGCTATTAGATACCTTATGGAAAAGAAAGATGCAAAGCCTAGGGTTATTAGATGGGTGTTTCTTTTACAAGAGTTTGATTTGTATATTATGGATAGGAAGGGTGATGATAATCCTGTTGCTGATAACTTGTCTAGATTGGAAAACATTGCTTTTTGACCCTATTCCTGTTATTGATAGTTTTCCAAATGAATAGTTGGCTGCAATAAAGGTAAAATCCTAGGATAGTCCATGGTATGCTGATTATGATAACTTTATTGTTTCAAAGTATTTGCCTCCAACATTTACAGCTCAACAAAGAAGAAAATTCTTCTATGATTTGAGGCATTATTTTTGGCATGACCCACATTTATATAAAGGAATAGATGGTATTATGAGAAGATGTGTTCCAGATCATGAACAACGTGAAATATTGAAAACGTGTCATAGTGGTGCTTATGGAGTACATCATGCTGGACATAGAACCACACAAAAAAAATCTAGAATCAGGTTTCTATTGGCCTACTCTCTTTAAAGATACACGCAAATTTATTTTATCTTGTGATGAATGTCAATGAGTTGGTAATATTTCTAGATGTAATGAAATTCCTATGAGTTATTCTCTTGTTATTGAACCTTTTGATTGTTGGGGATTTGACTTCATGGGTCCTATTCCTCCTTCGAATGGTTACACTCACATTCTTGTTACTGTTGATTATGTTACTAAATGGGTAGAAGCTACACCTACAAAAAGTGTTGATGGTGAGACCTCATTAAAAATACTTAAGGATGTTATTTTCCTTAGGTTTGGTGTGCCTAGATATCTTATGACTGATAGAGGTTCTCATTTTATTTATGGTGGTTTTAGAAAAACCCTTGCTAAATATGATGTTAATCATAGAATTGCATCATCTTATCATCCTCAAACTAGTGGGAAAGTAGAATTATCAAATAGAGAACTTAAATCTATCTTGTAAAAGACTGTTAATAAATCTAGGGAGAATTGGTCTGATAAGTTGAATGATGCTTTATGGGCTTATAGAACTGCTTATAAAAATCCCATTGTTATGTCTCCTTACGAAATGGTTTATGGTAAAGCTTGTCACTTGCCTTTAGAATTAGAAAACAAACCATATTGGGAAGTGAAAGAACAAAATAAAGATTTTAAATTTGCTGGTAAGAAAAGAATGCTTGATTTGAATCATCTAGATGAATGGAGATGTGAAGCTTATGAAAATGCTAGAATTTTTAAACAAAAAGTAAAAAAATGGCATGATAGGAGAATTCTTAAAAGAGAGTTTCATGTTGGTCAGAAAGTTCTATTGTATAGGTCTCGTCTCAGATTTTTTGCAGGAAAATTACTCTTGAGATGGGAAGGCCCTTATGTTATAGAAGACGTGTATCATTCGAGTGCACTCAAAATTGCTTACCTCAAAGATAACACTACACAAGTGGTGAATGGGCAAATACTCAAACATTATATTTCTGGGGATTCTTATTATGAAGATGTTGATGTAATTCAAGTAATGACTCCGAAGAAGTTCATTAGAGGGAAGATTTCAGAATCTGTAGGTTCTGTTTTCGAATAGGTAACAGTTTTGTTAAGAAAAAGTTCACGGATTACCTTCCAAGTTATAAATTATTGGTTTTTGGAAAATATGAAAAATATCGAGCCGAAGAAGAGTAGGACAAGGTGCCCGAGGGGACCATACCATGCCTGGGCGCGAGCCCACCCTTGACCGCGCCTCCCTGTGGTGTGGGCGGCCCGAAGCCCCTCTCCGACTCGTTTTCGACCTGGACTTTCCTTTCGTTATGTATGTTTCTAATATTTAACCCCCCGGACCCCCTGAGGTCCATATATCATTTTCTCGTCATGTTTTTGTTTCGAACTGTTTCTGCCAGGATCTGTTTTAAATTTTAGAAGCACTATGGTCTCTGCCAATGATGACCCACAAGTATAAGGGATCGCAACAGTCTTCGAGGGGAGTAAAACCCAAATTTATTGATTCGACACAAGGGGATCCAAAGAATATTTGTGAGCCTTAACAAGTGAGTTGTCAATTCACCTGCACCTGAAAGTACTTTTGTTCGCAGTGGTTTATCAGTAGTAACAGTATTATAGTAGCAGCAGTGAGATGAAAACAGCTGCAGTGGTGTTTGAAGTAAACTGCGGGATTAAATACTTTAGGCACAGGGATGGATGAACGAGCGTTGCATGGATAAGATAGTTCATATAATAATCAATACATGGGCATTGCAGATAAATAAGATAAAGAATCCAAGCACTAAGTAACCATAGGCATGTGTTCCGTAAATAGTCGTACGTGCTCGCAATGAGAAATTGCACAACATCTTTTGTCCTACCAGCCCGTTTTCAGCGGGGACTCAAGGGAACTACTAGTAATTAAGGTGTTTATTTTAATAGAACACCAGAGAAAAGCATTAACACTCTGTGAACACATGTGATCCTCACATCACAGCCATCCCCTCCGGTTGTCCCAAATTCTGTCACTTCGGGGCCTCGGGTTCCGGACAACAATATGTGTAAACAACTTGCAGGTATGATCAAGAAACAATAATTATCATCGTGTTTCAATAACATGTTCAGATCTGAGATCATGGCACTCGGGCCCAAAGTGGCAAGCATTAAGCATAACAAGTTGCAACAATGTCAATAGCACTAATAGAAGATACTAGGCACTATGCCCTAACAATCACGACACTATTACATGAATTATCTCATCCAATCCCTACCATCCCCTTCAGCCTACAGCG
Organism: Alopecurus myosuroides; assembly: GCA_028641055.1. Classification (NCBI taxonomy): domain Eukaryota; kingdom Viridiplantae; phylum Streptophyta; class Magnoliopsida; order Poales; family Poaceae; genus Alopecurus; species Alopecurus myosuroides. The sequence goes on along the minus strand of CM054063.1, from coordinate 297,113,323 downwards.
GGGAATTACTCACACATGGATGGGGGAAACATTGATGGTCGATGGAGAGGCGTTGGTGATGATGATGGCGATGATCTCCTCCACTTCCCCGTCCCGACAGGGTGCCAGAACAGGAATTTCTGATCCACGAATCAAGGTTCGGGGTGGCGGCAGAACTAGAGACTTCTTTCTGGAAAACTATCGAACCCCCTTGTGTTTTAGGGTTGAAGGCTACATGTTGTCGAAAGGGGAGACCGAGGGGGCCTCTAGGTGTCCCACAACACCTGGTGGCGCGAGCAAGGGGGGGACAGGGGGTGGTGTGTCCCCCCCTCTGGTCCCTCTCCTGGCCTCCTTCTGGCTCCCGGGGTCTTCTCGTGTTTTAGGGCCAATGGGGTCTTTTCTGGGCAATTTCCCGAAAGTTGATTTTTTGCACAAAAATGAGACATCAAAGTAATTCTACTGAAAACAGCGTTAGTCCGTGTTAGTTTCATTCAAAACACACAAGTTTAGAGGCAAACAATAGGAAAACTGATCGGAAAAGGAGATACGTTTTCGATGTATCAACTCCCCCCCAAGCTTAGCTTATTTCTTGTCCTCAAGCAATTCAGTGACAACTGAGTGCGATAAAAGACTTTTACGAACACATTTGTTTCATATGATGTAAATATACTCATATGATCAAATAATGAATTATGCTCATGATAAGATACATGCAAGATACTGATACTTAATAGCAATGAAAACCATGAAGAGATAACAACATGAAGCAAAACTATTTCCAAGATTGTAATATTCATAAAAGGATCTAATATAGTGGTATCTCACTTACCCTTAAGTGTGGGGAAGACTAGAAGTAAAGATATCAAAGATACAGGTTTCAAGATTATACCACAATCAACCGTGCTTTGGGACAAACACATCAGACTAAGAATGACCATTGTGCTCTCAAGAAAGTGATCAAAGAATATGGTGGAGACTCAACATAAAAGTAAAAGAAAGGCCCTTCGCAGAGGGAAGCATGGATCACTCATGTGCTAGAGATTTTTATTTTATTAAACAGATGTATTGAAAACATTTTGAGAGAGGTGTATTCTTATGTCAACGAATGGTAAACAGACAATACAGTACGTCACAAGCCAACTGGATTCACAAAAGCGGATCCCATGTGAAGGACGCATCTGGGTAGAAGGTCATCCCTCTTTATCTTTTGTTTACACAATTATGCTTTTACTGATAAATCAGGGGCAAAAAGAGTGAAGAGACTTTGTGTGTATTAATTTGGGGCTAGGAACCCCGCTGCCAGCTCTTCTATCACTTGGATAAGCGGATGAAGCCACTAGTCCAGGGTGTGAAATCCAATCAACAAGTGAGATACAGATTCTCTATTTATGTCCTCATGAGCTAAAATAGGGGCACAAAACAGGAATAATTTTTTAGCACGTTTTAAAGGTAGCACATGAGCAATTTACTTGGAGTGGCGGTTAAATACCACATATAGGTAGGTATGGTGGACACATTTAGCAAACTTTGGTTTTTGGGAGTTGGATGCACGAGTAGAGCTCATACTCAGTACAGGTGAAGGCTATCAATAGACAGGGAGTGACAATCAAGAGAGCAACAACTGTCATAATCATGTTTTTGACAAAGTAAAGTTAACTAAGGCACAAAATTGATACTAGAACCCTGAGGCAAAATAAATCATCGAGGCTTATTGACTTTTTGTTTTCAGTCTTAGCATGCGTGAGCATGTGCCAAGTCGATTCAAATGAAACAGTTAGAGGAGGCTACCACAATATCATACCCTTCTACGAATAGAATAATGCGAACAAATATTTATATGACATGTCATTCACCATTAATAAATTGGAACAAAACATGAGAGAGCACGAACTATTAAGCAGCCATTAAATCACATATATCTTATACGAACAAACTAAGCATGCTCACATAGATGGATATATGTACAAAAATGAAAGCAAATATATTTCATACCAGCCTCTCACCACAACTTGAATTGTCGTAGATCGTCATTATTTCTCTTCACTTGTGTCTCGAATAATATATAATGAAAACCAAGCTCCAAAGGAGTCACAGACGATTGTTGAACTCTGCACCAAACTTTACAAAACCAAAGAAGAACAACAAATATTTTTGGGTTTTTCAATACTAAACCGAAACAAGAGAAGAGAGCAAACCAAATAAAGAAACCAACAAAGAGAAACAACAGAAATATTTTTGGTCTTTTTGTGTTTTGGAAAGCGAAAACAAAACAATAAAAACAAAAGAAATGAAAGCAACGAAAGAAACAAAGAGAAATGAAAACAAACGAAAGAGAAGAAAACATGGATATACAAATAACCGACCAAACAAGATATAAGTGTGATGTCGGTATACCTCCCCCCAAGCTTAGGATTTTGGCCTAAGTGGATATCAATCACCAAGGGGACCATGAGGCGGCGCCCCCGTAGTATGCTGAGGAGGAACCCTCCTCCTGATATGTGCTCGAGGATGCGCCGATGTACTACGTGTTGTGGTCCTTGGGAGGCGCGTCTCGCCTCTCCTACTGCCGGTAAAACTCCATGGTGCTCAGATGCTCGTCTACCTGCTCCTTGGAGAGCGACCATGGTGACCTGTCAATCTTAAACAAAACAGGTTGCGGAAAAGTAACTTTTCGCTCCTCTCCATCCATATATAAAACTCTATATACTAAACGTTCATTAGTAGAGTTAGCCGTGACAAATTGATAGAGTTCATGGCAGCAAGGTTAAGCCTACATGGAGCAATTATTTCATCATTGGGGTTAATGGAAACATTTAAAGCAGCCGCTACACGTGTAGCAATAATACCCCCGAAAATAGGCCCAGAAGCAGCAAGGCGGCGTGCAACAAGTGCACCAAGGTTATACTTTGTGCTATGGTTCAGTGCAGCATCAATAAAAGCAAGGTGGTAACTATAAATGTTGCTAGTGTTCTCCCTACCAAGGATACTAGTAGCAAGATAATAAGTAAAGTATCTAAGAGCAGGAACTTGAATGTTCCTTATCTTCCCACGCTGGGATGAGCGACTATCATCGTTGGTGATCTCTCGGTAGAGCCCCTGGAGGTCTGCTGGTCTATCTTGAATCATGCTCGCTGTCCCGGTGGCGTTGATACCTATAATAGTACAAAAATCCACCAAGGACAAAGAAATAGGACTACTATATAACTTGAATGCAACAGTTGGACCAAATTGAGTGTTCTGAAATTTAAAGCTCTTAACAAAAGCTTTTGTGAGAGTGGCATACTGAGGGCTTTCATCCTCCATAAAGTTGGTGAGACCAACTCTTTATATAAGCATACGAAAGTCATCTAATAAATCTGCACTTCTTAAAAATGTACTGCAAGGAAAGCTAGATGGGTTAATGATACCATCATCTCCTTCATCGTCAATAGTCGGTAGAATAACGTCTTCATTATACGATGCCCTCGCTGAAGTGGATGAGCGTGAGGCCTTGTCCTTCTAGGAGCATCACTCCTAAATATCTCTCCAAAATTATAACTATCCATCTCTGAAATTTTTCAACAATCATCACAAAAATTAATTTCAAACAACTATAAGGTGGAAACTACCATAGGGACTTATATGAGAGCTAAACATACATCAAAACTATATTATTTATACTCAAATCAAGATCACATAAGCTGTCACCTACAGTACCAAAATATTCAAGAAATACTTCACTAAACAAAATTCTACTTGGATCATCGGAGGAGTCACATACCGGAGATCAAACACACCGAAAATCAGCACAAATGATGGGCTGAAGAAGGATATAAAAAATCCGGAGGAAGAACAGCAAGAACACGGGTTCCAGGAAATGTTTTCAGTTTGGGAGGTGAGAGAGAAGACTTTGCCAGTGGAGAGAGTAAGTGGAGGGCCAGGGGGCCCCACAACATGTGATGTCGCCACTAGGGGCTGGCCGCACCACCCTGTAGTGTACCTGACTAGTGGGTCCCCCTGGGGCGTCCCAGGTGGCTTTCTGCCTCATTTTGTACGTAAAACTTTATTATAATTTTTCTGGAATTTTTCGAGAAACTTTATTTTTTTAGGTATTTCCAGAATTTTAATAATTAATAAAAACCAGGAAAACAAAAGTGAAAAGGTGGAAATCAAAACCAAAACCAGCACTACATAGGTTCTATGACACTCTAATGGAAGAATATCCAAAGAAAACAAAGGTGGTAGTGGTGAAAACAAAAGTATGGATGGTGAAAACATGCAAAACCTCAGTACTCTGGGTGAAAACAATAGGAAAACATGCATAAGGATGGTGGAAAACATGATTGTACTCAAGTAACAACGTAATAACAGAAGTAAACATGGTGAAAACATAATGGGGAAGGTGAAAACATTTCCCACTTCATTTAAAATCATTTTGTTAACAAGGGTGATCAAGTCTTGCTACCAAAATAATTTTATATGAAACAAAACTTTGTTTCTCACTAAATACTCATGTTACCTCAACCTTGATAGACATAGTCCCAATCATAATAATTTCATATTCTTTGGTTGGCTTTGGAATAGGACAATAAAATTCTTCAATCTTGATGGTCTGAATATTTTCAATGGAATTTAGACCATATTTGTAACATCCCAAGTATGAAAACACCCCTAGAATATTTGTTTCTTGTTTAATTAAAGTTTTGCATCATGTCATCATACTCATTGCATTTGTTTCCTATTTGTTTGCATCTGTTTTTCTTTGTTTTCACAATTGAAATTCAAACATTATTTCAAATGCCTTGTTCATACTTGTTATGTTACATTTTCCAAATAAAAGGTTCAACTAAAACAACTAGTTGTTTCTATTTAAATAGAACTATTAACTTGTCATTTTATTTAATAACTCATTTAACTCAATTCACATTCAAAATTCAAATCACATTGTCCAAAACAGCAACCATGTTGACCTTATAAAAATTACAACACAATTGTAATCTTTTGCTTCCAATTAAAATTATATGGTCACCCTATTAAAAATCTTGCTTTCAATAATAATCACTTAATACTAAAATTCATCCAAATTTGAATTAAATCACAAACAGCAATTTAAATTTGAAACTTTTGGAAAACAAAGTTGGCAATTAGTTGCTATTGTAAAAACTAAGTTAACCAAAAAAATTCTAAATTTTTCCTAGCCCTAAAACTTATCTTTTTCTTCCTATTCCATTTCTGCAAAAAAAAAACAGAGGAGAAAATCAAAAAAAAAACGCTCACACAGGCCAGGGGGGCAGCCCAGCCCAACTCCCTGGCCCGGTACCGTTTCGCCCCGCGCCCCTCTCTTCTTCCCGCGGTATGGCCGAGCATCCGCCGGTGCCACGTCGCCGCCGTAATGCTCCGACGGCCAGCCTAGCCCCTAGACCCCTATATCTACCCCCCTAGGGTTCCCCTCGAGGCCCTAACCCTAGTCCCACCTTCCTCCCTCTCTTCCGCCATCGCCCACCTCTCTCTCACCGGCGATCCCCCTCTCTGAACCTCACCCCGACGAGCTCCTCCCTCTAAACCCATGGCGCCCGACGCCGTTGCCACCCTCCTCCACCCTAGCTAACCGCGGGAATCAACCCGCCGCAGCACCCTCGACCTCATCGACACCTCCCCGACGCCGTCTAGCCGCTGGATCTCCGCCGCCGAGCTCGCCGTTGTCGCCACCGCCGTTCTGCTCCGAGCCGCGGCTACGACGACATCGCCGGTGAGCACCACCGTGCACTCCCTCCTCTCTGCCTTGCGCGAGCACGCACACCACCCACACCAGCACGCACCGCAGCCAGCACAACGACCACGAGCATCACGCATAGCTCGCCGCCGGCCGCCGTCCACCTGCTGTCCAAAGTTCAGAAAACGTTTCAGTTAAAAGTTCAGCTAACACGACCTGAACCTCAACCTGTTTGCGCGTGTTATACTGACAGAAACGATCGCATAGCGCAGTGGTAGCAGTGGTTGCGCGCGCGCTCGAGCCCAGGGTTCGATCCCTGGCTCTCGCAAATAAAAACCACATTTTGCACGGTGCGCTGACAGGGTGGCCCCCCCTGTCAGCTGATGCGCTCTCTCGGCTGCCACATTGGCCCTGGGGCCCACTGGCAGTGACCCTGGCTAGGTCACTGCACGGTGTAGAACCATTTCCAGTTTTTCTTTTTCAGTTTAAGTCCAATTCTTTTACAGTTTGGTCCCTGAAATGGAAATGCTAATAACTTTTATTTTATAAATCCGAATAATAAAAGTAAAATATGTACACTGCCCCAAATTTAATTATCTATCTATTTATAACATTTGTTTTCTGTTTTGAATAATTCAAATGCATTCAAATTTCAAATTCAAACAATTCATTTGAAATTTGTATAATTGCATAACTAATTCATACTTAATCCAAAAAATGCAAATAAAATATGTTTTCCATGCTATTTCAAACCACCTTTTCAAATATAATTTTTGTTTAATGGTTTGAATAATTAAAATTGCTTAAATAATTTAAACCTTGTTTAAATCATTTAAATTTGCTAAATTCATAACTTGCTCAAATTAAATTATTTTTGAACATGAAAAATATGTTTTCAAACTAGAAAAGCATAAACTTTTCAAATATGAATTTGAATTTATGTTTTGAACAAATAAAAATTCAAATAAATTCAAACTTGAATTTAGTTCATTTAAATCTTGTTTAACTTGTTTAATTCATAAATAATTCATCTTAATTCCTTTTTCAATACTTGAAACATGTATTCCACCTAAAATTTTGTGTACTTTCCAAATATGAATTTTGTTATTCATTTTGAACAATTTAAGGTGGCGAAAACAACAAATAATTGTGTAACACCTTTAAGAAACCAAAAATTCCCTAACTTAATAAATAAATTTCTAAATTGGTAAACCTTATTTCCAATTGGTTCCATTGTTGTTATTTTTCTGTTTTCCTCATCCATGCATCATACTAATCCACTATCAACCATTGGTTAGTTGTAAAACAATTATGCCAACCTTAATTGATGGGCTTTTCATATGCAACTTAAATTGCATGTGGGTCCATTTAAATTGTGTTACCATGTCAACTAGTTTATTTTGATGCATCCATTAACTTGACATGCATCATCCCATGATTGTGCACTATGCCATGATATTGATTGGTTATCTTTCTGCATTGTTTGTTTGCTCCTTCTCGGATAGACGACGACGTTGAGACAGACGATACTTACGACACCCCTTCTGAGGATCTAGCTCAGTACCAGGCTGCTGAGTTTGCAGGCAAGTATTCTCTCACATGAACCATTGTGTTCCTTTCAACATTGGATACCGATACTTTCCGTTGTCTATTTCTGCTAGCCCTATGAATAGTTGTTTCTGTTACGAACCCATCACATGTTATCCTTTAACCCTGATATAGCCTCACCTCCACACCTATAACCCCATTGATTGTTCCCTGTGTCTTACTAGCATGCTTAGGGTTGTTTTGCTCGAGTCTGCTGTCAGTTACTTTCTGTTATCATATTTCTATTATGTTCTGGGGCTCGATGTTAAACAACAACCTGTTAATTTTGAGGTAATAACAATTTGCTGATAAGGCACCGGCAGGAGGCACGGCGTGGTTTTGAGGCCTGCTAGTGTTGACCCTAATTAGGAAAAGGGTCTTGTCTACTGATCCATGATGAGCGCACTATCCGCATGTGGGAAGCGTGTATGGGCGCCCCCCTCAATTTGATTCGATTCGCATCTCGTCCAAATCGCCTCATTTAGTTCGGGTTTTCCATTTGCCGCACGCATATGCAGGTACGAACCCGAGGCCAGGGTGGAACTTTTGTAGTCGGCATTTAGGGAGACACGTTCTTAGAGTGCTATGAGGGTCCCCTTTTCTTCGTGGGGCTTGATTAGTCGTGCGCTCACTGCACGGGGTTCTTTGGGCTTGATGCGAAGAAGAGTTGATTTGTGTAGAGTGCCTCGCTTGGTGGGTTTGATTCCCGTCTGGCGGGATATTCTTACGTGTACGGCCAAATTGGTGCACCCCTGCAGGGATAAATCTTCTCGAGAAGCCGTGTTTTCCGCGGTTATGGTTGACTTGGTGAAAGTACTGGCTAACAAGTACTCAGAACAACTTACACCTAACTAATGATAACTTGACTAGTAATAGCCTTATTGCCACAATAACTTGATCCATCATTAATCCAACTATGTGAGCTATCCTCGGATTGCTTTTTTGGATAAGGGGCGAGATCCAGGCTGGGTTTGTTTGGTGGTTAGTTATAGTTGGTTACGATACGCTATCTTATCCCCTTTCTGTTAGCCGGAAGTTGTATCATGTTCTGTAGTTGGTTAGTGCAGCCAGTTGCAACATCTTTTATATCCCCTTTCTTCCGTTGAACCCAAGGCATCTGTGCTTGGTGTTGACGGGTTACACTTTGGTGAATTATGAGTCTTGCTTGCCAGTACGTTTATGTACTGACCCCTTTTGGGCTGTGGTTTCCGCAGACTACGCTTACGAGGATCCCCGTGACGGCTACTACGTGGAGTTTGACGAGGCTGCTGACGAGTAGATAGCGGACCCGGGCAGGATCCGAGACTACGTGGATGGGCTCCGTCTTCCTTTGCATTTCCGGCTTCTTAAGCCTATTTGGATTTTGTCTGTACTCAGACCCTTTGAATGCTTCCGCTGTGTTGTAATGATGATATGTTGGGACATGTGTCCTCTGGATGATTGTATTTGCTATCTCTGCTCTAGTGAGAGCTATTTGCAACTTATTTCTATTTATTTGTGTCTTAGAGATCTGTTGTGCCATCATTCTGTTAAACGCCATTGACGTACCATGTGTGTATGGTATGAAGTACGTCAATGGTAGTATCCTGATTTCTATGGGATGGTTTACGTAGACGATGAACAGTAGGGGTTGGTTGTCACACATACGTGTGTTGGCCTACTCGTAAGAGATGCGGGTGCCGGTAAGCCCCGTAATCCAATCAATTACTGTTCAACGGAACTGCGAGTATCCTCTAGAAGTACGGGTGCGACAAATGGTATCAGAGCCTGTCTGCCTGTAGGATCCCTTTTTACTGGTCGCAGTTGAGTCTAGAGACTATTTTGTAGCTATATAGGAAAAATGAAACGTGAGAGTAGGAATTCTGCCATTTTCTTTCTTTCCCCACCCACCCTCCCTTTTCTGGTAAGGAAGTGCAACGTTGTTTTCTTTTCTCACCTAAACTTTCAAGTTAGGATTTCACGTATCCTGGTTTCTCTAGGATAGTTATATCTACTAGTCCATAGGAATGGAGGTGGTTGTGACATGATTTATCATGTTGCCTACTCACGGTTGAGAACGGAGGCGTGTAAGCCCCGGAAGCAAATCCTCTATTCCTTAAGCAGTAGATATTGATCCTTTAGAAGCCCGGATGGGGTTTTCCGTAGTACCTCAGGAGTTTTTGGTCTCGTGTTTCCCGATGTTGCTTCGATATCTTGTTCTTCTCAACATCCTTTTCGTCCGTTGAAACCTTGGTGTTGCTTTCCACTTCAGTTCTTCTACCGGCGTCTAATCAAAACTTCCCCGATCATCTGCAGATGGATCTCAGGTTCTACCCGCAGGTGGTTCGGATGACTCGTTGTGAGAGCACTGCCGGTTATCCGGAGATGCTGAGAGACATGGTCACTTATCTGGGGTTCCGTTGGGCACCAGAGTACCAGGTCTACGAGCAGCAGCGAGAGTTTGACCAGACCTACTACCAGGCTATCGTCTACATCCTGTCAGATGATGGCATGAGCGTTGTCCACCGCTATGAGGCAGTAGGTTCCACAGTGGATATGGCTGTGCAGCAGGCAGCTTATGTGAGTCTCACCGTCCTTCGTGCTGACTACTGGGGATTTGACGATTCTATCTATCGCCACATCCCCCGTGGTTACATCACTTCGGAGGGAGCTCACTTCACTCTCTACGACAACTTGGATGTCTACGAGCATGATAACTCCAGCCTGCACACCACCGCTCAGTTTGTGAGGCACAGTGACGCAGTTGCCAGCACACTATCTCAGGAGTTGGCTTTAGTCAGAGAGCAGCTCTACCTTGCTTTGACTCGTCTGGCGACGTACACCACAGACTTTGTTGGAGATGAGCGCTTTGCACGTTTCGATCAGCCAGTTGGTTGTCGTCTGCCAGATGCTGGAGGTTACGAGCCGATCAGAGGTCCACTCCTCAACCTCGGTGCTGGTTACACTGGGATTCCACGCTTTGGAGCACAGGGAGTCGACGCTATGTACTTCACCACACCTACAGTCGCTCTCAGACCACGTCAGATCTATGTGGATCGTCGTTCTACCTACTTTCATTAGCGTGCTCCTCACCGTACCTCTCGTCGTACTACTCACCGCCATCCTGCGTGATGAGCATGGGAGTACCGATGTATCCGTTCTTAGCTATGTTTAGTTATCCTTTGGCATTCGAACCATTTATGGTGTGTTGGATATTCTGATGTATTTGAACATGTGATGATGTACCTGTTGGTTATTTATTCATGCGTCAGAATAATCTCTCTTTCGGTTTCCAAGTCTATCCTTTTCTGTTGTTGTGCTAAAATGCATTTCCATTCAGGATGCCGCCAACAAGGAACAACCCGCCTGAGCCACCGCCAATCACGGAACTGTTGACTCAGATGACTCAGGTCGTGACGCAGATGGCCCAGTTCCAGGCTAATCAGCACAACAACCAGAACGCTCCACGAGTCAGTATCAAGGAGTTTCTGAGTCTGGGGCCGAGAGCTTTCGTGGCAACACGCGAGCCTCTGGATGCTGATGACTGGATCCGTGAGATGTCCAAGGCTCTGGACATTGCTCACGTTGCTGAGGAAGACAAGGTCAAGTATGCCTCCTACCTACTGAAGGGTCAGGCAGCTACTTGGTGGGAGAACTACCAGACCATGAGAGCTGGCTATCCAATCACCTGGGGTTGTTTCAAGGAAGCCTTCCTGAAGCACCACATTCCAGATGGTCTCATGGAAAGGATGCGTGAAGAGTTTTGCTCTCTCAAGCAGGGCAAGCTGGACGTCATTGGCTATCAGAGTGAGTTCAATCGCCTCGCTCGTTACGCTGGTGATGAGGAGTCCACTGAGTCTAAGAAGATGGCAAGGTTCCGCAGAGGTTTTAACCCGGAACTCAAGTACGCCCTCACCAACATCAAGGCCAAAGACTTCGAGGAGCTCGTGAACACCGTGCTCAATGAAGAAAATAGGCGCAAGGCGTTCGAGGAGTCTCGGAAGCACTCGCGTGAGGGTGGTTCCTCCTCCAACATGACCACCCCTCCGCAGAAGCGCCGCATCTGGGTGCCAAATGCTGCTGTCACTCGGGCTCCATATGCCCAAGCTTCTCCAGGCTTCGCTCCCCACCCACCCAACCCTTCTCACATGCAAGGTCAGAGGTTTTCAATGGGGCAGCCAAGGCCAGATCCTCCTCGTGTCGTCACTTGCTACAAGTGCAAGCAGACGGGGCACTACGCTGACAAGTGCACGCAGAGGCAGCTACCTCCACCACCACCTCGTCCCAACACAAACCAGGCAATGGTGCGTGCTCCCCCGGCTAAAGCCTTCAACTCCAACAACAGGCCTGTCGGGAGGACCGCAAGGGTGAATCATGTCAAGATCGACAAAGCTGAGGAAGCTCCTGACGTCGTTCTCGGTACATTTCCCGTAAACTCTAACCCAGCTAAAGTGTTGTTTGATACCGGAGCATCGCATTCTTTCGTGTCAAAGATCTTTGCGACAGCAATTAAGCTCCCCTTTGTTGGTTTGGGTTCCCTGCTAGTTGTAAACTCCCCTGGAGCAACTATGCAAACTTCCAAGATCAGTCATGGAAATCAGATCCTAATTGGAGGTCACATATTCCTTGCTTCCCTCATACTGCTTGGCAATTCTGACATTGATGTAATTCTTGGCATGGATTGGTTGAAGGCCAATAAAGCTACGATTGACTGTGCTCAGAAGTCAATAACTATGTTCCACCCTTCTGGCCAGATAGTCTATTCTCCAAATGAATCAAGTTCTGTTCAGCTGTACACCCTCGATGCAAAACCTCTACCTCTACTCGAAAATGTTCCGGTGGTTTGTGAATTCCCTGACGTCTTTCCGGAAGAGTTGCCAGGGATGCCTCCGGACAGAGCAGTTGAGTTCGTGATCGAGCTTGAACCAGGTACTGCTCCAATCTCTAAGCATCCATACAAGATAGCTCCTCCTGAACTGAAATTGTTAAAGGAGCAAATCGATATGTACATGGAAAAAGGTTACATTCAACCTAGTTCCTCGGCTTGGGGTTGCCCAACTCTGTTCATTGCGAAGAAGGATCAAACGAAGAGACTCGTTGTTGACTATCGTCCTCTTAACGAGAAAACCATCAAAAACAAGTATCCAATTCCTCGTATCGATGATCTTTTTGATCAACTTGCTGGAGCCTCAATATTCTCCAAGTTGGACTTGAGAATGGGTTACCATCAAATAAAGATCAGAAAGGAAGATATTCTAAAAACAGCTTTCACCACTCGGTACGGTCTATATGAATACACCGTCATGTCCTTTGGTCTCACCAATGCACCGGCGACATTCTCTAGACTCATGAATTCTGTCTTCCACGAATACCTTGACAAGTTCGTTGTGGTATATCTTGATGACATTCTGGTCTACTCAAAATCTGAGGAAGAGCATGGAGAACATCTTCGTCTCACTCTCATGAAACTTCGCGAGCATCGTTTATATGCCAAGTTCTCCAAATGTGAGTTCTGGATTCCAGAAGTTGCTTACCTTGGTCATGTCATCTCTGCTAAGGGCATAGCCATTGATCCAGAAAAGGTTAAAGCAATTGTTGATTGGAAACCTCCTAAGACGGTGAAGCAAGTAAGAAGCTTTCTAGGCTTGGCTAGCTATTGCCGTCGTTTCGTCCAAAACTTCTCAAAGATTGCCAAACCTCTCACTGATCTCACAAAGAAGGACAAGAAGTTCGTTTGGTCTCCACAGTGTGATGAAAGTTTCAATCTCCTGAAGACTAAACTCACTTCTACACCAGTTCTGGTTGGCCCAGATACTATCAAACCTTTCCAGATATTCTGTGATGCTTCTCTCCAAGGTCTAGGTGCAGTTCTTATGCAAGAACGTCAAGTTGTGGCTTATGCTTCACGTCAGTTGAATGCACACGAGCTCAACTATCCCACACATGATCTTGAACTTGCAGCAGTTGTGTTTGCCCTCAAGAAATGGAGGCAATACTTGTTGGGTAATCAAACTGAAATCTTTTCCGATCATAAGAGTCTGAAATACATCTTCACTCAACCAGATCTAAACCTCAGGCAAAGGAGATGGATTGAAAAGATTAAAGACTTTGATCTTACCATTTCTTACACTCCAGGCAAGGCTAATGTTATGGCCGATGCTCTCAGTCGCAAGTCGTATTGTAATAATCTCATGATCATGGAAAGCCAACCTCCACTTCATGAAGAATTCCAGAAGCTGAACCTTGGTCTTGTTCCTCAAGGATATCTTGCAAGCTTGACAGCCAGTCCAACTCTCGAGGACAATATTCGTTCTGAACAACTTCGTGATGCTGAAATAAAGAAGATGGTAGAACACATCAAAGAAGGCAAGGAGAAATTTAAGTCCTTCTCAATTGATGACAAGGGAACTGTGTTCTTCGAAGGACGCATTGCAGTTCCTCAAGTTCAAAGTCTCAAAGATGTCATTCTCAAGGAGGCTCATGAAACTCCTCTCTCCATCCACCCTGGAAGTACAAAGATGTACCAAGATCTTAAGACACTGTATTGGTGGCCTGGCATGAAACTTGAAATTGCTCAATACGTTTCTTAATGCGACGTTTGTCAACGTGTTAAGGCAGTCCATCAGAAAACAGCCGGTCTACTCCAACCTCTGAAAATCCCTGAGTGGAAGTGGGACATGATTGAAATTGACTTCGTCACTGGTTTTACAAAGTCCAAGAAGGGCAACGATGCAATCTTCGTTGTTATTGATCGTCTCACTAAAGTAGCTCACTTCTTTGCTGTCAAAGAAACAATCTCAGCTAGCCAGTTAGCAGAGCTCTACACAGCAAAGATTGTTCCTCTTCATGGTGTTCCATTGGAAATAAGCTCAGACCGTGGAAGTATCTTCACTTCTCATTTCTGGAAAAGCTTTCAAGAAGCATTGGGCACCAAACTTCTGTTCAGCACAGCCTACCATCCTCAGTCTCAAGGGCAAGTCGAAAGAGTCAATCAGATTCTCGAGGATATGCTCAGAGCATGTGGTCTCTCCTTTGGCATGAAATGGGAGGATTGCCTTCCATATGCTGAATTCTCCTACAACAACAGCTTCCAGGCAAGCCTAGGCATGGCACCATTTGAAGCACTCTATGGCCGCAGATGCAGGAGTCCAATCAATTGGTCTGGAGCTGGTGAACGTTCACTCTTAGGCCCTGACATTGTTAAGGAAGCCAAAGAGAAAGTTCGCATCATTCGTGACAATCTCAAGATTGCTCAGTCTCGTCAGAAAAGCTACTATGACAGCAAGCACAGGGATATGATCTATGCACCTGGTGACAAGGCATATCTCCGTGTAACTCCCCTCAGAGTCACTCATCGTTTTGGTGTGAAAGGAAAGCTTGCACCAAGATACATTGGTCCTTTCAACATTCTCTCAAGGCGTGCGGAAAATGCCTATCGTCTTGAACTTCCAGAAAAACTATCCAAGGTGCACGATGTGTTTCACGTGTCACAGCTCAAGAGGTGTTTCAAAGATCCAGATCGTGCAGTTGATCATGATTCAATTGAACTGCAAGATGATCTCTCTTATGAGGAGCACCCTGTTCGTATTCTCGATGAGACCGAGTGTAAGACTCGCAACAAGAGCACCAAGTTCTTGAAAGTGCAGTGGTCCCATCATTCCGATAAAGAGGCAACGTGGGAGACCGAAGAGGATATTCGCAAGAAGTATCCGGACCTTTTCACTTCTCAGTAGGAATCTCGGGGCGCGATTCCTTCAAGGGGGGCGTTTTGTAACATCCCAAGTATGAAAACACCCCTAGAATGTTTGTTTCTTGTTTAATTAAAGTTTTGCATCATGTCATCATACTCATTGCATTTGTTTCCTATTTGTTTGCATCTGTTTTTCTTTGTTTTCACAATTGAAATTCAAACATTATTTCAAATGCCTTGTTCATACTTGTTATGTTACATTTTCCAAATAAAAGGTTGAATTAAAACAACTAGTTGTTTCTATTTAAATAGAACTATTAACTTGTCATTTTATTTAATAACTCATTTAACTCAATTCACATTCAAAATTCAAATCACATTGTCCAAAACAGCAACCATGTTGACCTTATAAAAATTACAACACAATTGTAATCTGTTGCTTCCAATTAAAATTATATGGTCACCCTATTAAAAATCTTGCTTTCAATAATAATCACTTAATACTAAAATTCATCCAAATTTGAATTAAATCACAAACAGCAATTTAAATTTGAAACTTTTGGGAAACAAAGTTGGCAATTAGTTGCTATTGTAAAAACTAAGTTAACCAAAAAATTTATAAATTTTTCCTAGCCCTAAAACTTATCTTTTTCTTCCTATTCCATTTCTGCAAAAAAAAACAGAGGAGAAAATCAAAAATAATAAAAAAAAAACGCTCACACAGGCCAGGGGGGCAGCCCAGCCCAACTCCCTGGCCCGGTACCGTTTCGCCCCGCACCCCTCTCTTCTTCCCGCGGTACGGCCGAGCATCCGCCGGTGCCACGTTGCCGCTGTAACGCTCCGACGGCCAGCCTAGCCCCTAGACCCCTATATCTACCCCCCGAGGGTTCCCCTCGAGGCCCTAACCCTAGTCCCACCTTCCTCCCTCTCTTCCGCCGTCGCCCACCTCTCTCTCACCGGCGATCCCCTTCTCTGAACCTCACCCCGACGAGCTCCTCCCTCTGAACCCATGGCGCCCGACGCTGTTGCCACCCTCCTCCACCCTAGCTAACCGCGGGAATCAACCCGCCGCAGCACCCTCGACCTCATCGACACCTCCCCGACGCCGTCTAGCCCCTGGATCTCCGCCGCCGAGCTCGCCGCTGTCGCCACCGCCGTTCTGCTTCGAGCCGCGGCTACGACGACATCGCCGGTGAGCACCACCGTGCACTCCCTCCTCTCTGCCTTGCGCGAGCACGCACACCACCCACACCAGCACGCACCGCAGCCAGCACAACGACCACGAGCATCACGCATAGCTCGCCGCCGGCCGCCGTCCACCTGCTGTCCAAAGTTCAGAAAACGTTTCAGTTAAAAGTTCAGCTAACACGACCTGAACCTCAACCTGTTTGCGCGTGTTATACTGACAGAAACGATCGCATAGCGCAATGGTAGCAGTGGTTGCGCGCGCGCTCGAGCCCAGGGTTCGATCCCTCGCTCTCGCGAATAAAAACCACATTTTGCACGGTGCGCTGACAGGGTGGCCCCCCCTGTCAGCTGCTGCGCTCTCTCGGCTGCCACGTTGACCCTGGGGCCCACTGGCAGTGACCCTGGCTAGGTCACTGCACGGTGTAGAACCATTTCCAGTTTTTCTTTTTCAGTTTAAGTCTAATTCTTTTACAGTTTGGTCCCTGAAATGGAAATGCTAATAACTTTTATTTTATAAATCCAAATAATAAAAGTAAAATATGTACACTGCCCCAAATTTAATTATGTATCTATTTATAACATTTGTTTTCTGTTTTGAATAATTCAAATGCATTCAAATTTCAAATTCAAACAATTCATTTGAAATTTGTATAATTGCATAACTAATTCATACTTAATTCAAAAAATGCAAATAAAATATGTTTTCCATGATATTTCAAACCACCTTTTCAAATATAATTTTTGTTTCATGGTTTGAATAATTAAAATTGCTTAAATAATTTAAACCTTGTTTAAATCATTTAAATTTGCTAAATTCATAACTTGCTCAAATTAAATTATTTTTGAACATGCAAAATATGTTTTCAAACTAGAAAAGCATAAACTTTTCAAATATGAATTTGAATTTATGTTTTGAACAAATAAAAATTCAAATAAATTCAAAATTGAATTTAGTTCATTTAAATCTTGTTTAACTTGTTTAATTCATAAATAATTCATCTTAATTCCTTTTTCAATAATTGAAACATGTATTCCACCTAAAATTTTGTGTACTTTCCAAATATGAATTTTGTTATTCATTTTGAACAATTTAAGGTGGTTAAAACAACAAATAATTGTGTAACACCTTTAAGAAACCAAAAATTCCCTAACTTAATAAATAAATTTCTAAATTGGTAAACCTTATTTCCAATTGGTTCCATTGTTGTTATTTTTCTGTTTTCCTCATCCATGCATCATACTAATCCACTATCAACCATTGGTTAGTTGTAAAACAATTATTCCAACCTTAATTGATGGGCTTTTCATATGCAACTCAAATTGCATGTGGGTCCATTTAAATTGTGTTACCATGTCAACTAGTTTATTTTGATGCATCCATTAACTTGACATGCATCGTCCCATGATTGTGCACTATGCCATGATATTGATTGTTTATCTTTCTGCATTGTTTGTTTGCTCCTTCTCGGATAGACGACGACGTTGAGACAGACGATACTTACGACACCCCTTCTGAGGATCTAGCTCAGTACCAGGCTGCTGAGTTTGCAGGCAAGTATTCACTCACATGAACCATTGTGTTCCTTTCAACATTGGATACCGATACTTTCCGTTGTCTATTTCTGCTATCCCTATGAATAGTTGTTTCTGTTACGAACCCATCACATGTTATCCTTTAACCGTGATATAGCCTCACCTCCACACCTATAACCCCATTGATTGTTGCCCGCGTCTTACTAGCATGCTTAGGGTTGTTTTGCTCGAGTCTGCTGTCAGTTACTTTCTGTTATCATATTTCTATTATGTTCTGGGGCTCGATGTTAAACAACAACCTGTTAATTTTGAGGTAATAACAATTTGCTGATAAGGCACCGGCAGGAGGCCCGGCGTGGTTTTGAGGCCTGCTAGTGTCGACCCTAATTAGGAAAAGGGTCTTGTCTACTGATCCATGATGAGCGCACTATCCGCATGTGGGAAGCGTGTATGGGCGCCCCCCTAAATTTGATTCGATTCGCATCTCGTCCAAATCGCCTCATTTACTTCGAATTTTCCATTTGCCGCACGCATATGCAGGTACGAACCCGAGGCCAGGGTGGAACTTTTGTAGTCGGCATTTAGGGAGACACGTTCTTAGAGTGCTATGAGGGTCCCCTTTTCTTCGTGGGGCTTGATTAGCCGTGCGCTCACTGCACGGGGTTCTTTGGGCTTGATGCGAAGAAGAGTTGATTTGTGTAGAGTGCCTCGCTTGGTGGGTTTGATTCCCGTCTGGCGGGTTATTCTTACGTGTACGACCAAATTGGTGCACCCCTGCAGGGATAAATCTTCTCGAGAAGCCGTGTTTTCCGCGGTTATGGTTGACTTGGTGAAAGTACTGGCTAACAAGTACTCAGAACAACTTACACCTAACTAATGATAACTTGACTAGTAATAGCCTTATTGCCACAATAACTTGATCCATCATTAATGCAACTGTGTGAGTTATCCTCGGATTGCCTTTTTGGATAAGGGGCGAGATCCAGACTGGGTTTGTTTGGTGGTTAGTTATAGTTGGTTACGATACGCTATCTTATCCCCTTTCTGTTAGCCGGAAGTTGTATCATGTTCTGTAGTTGGTTAGTGCAGCCAGTTGCAACATCTTTTATATCCCCTTTCTTCCGTTGAACCCAAGGCATCTGTGCTTGGTGTTGACGGGTTACACTTTGGTGAATTGTGAGTCTTGCTTGCCAGTACGTTTATGTACTGACCCCTTTGGGGCTGTGGTTTCCGCAGACTACGCTTACGAGGATCCCCGTGACGGCTACTACGTGGAGTTTGACGAGGCTGCTGACGAGTAGATAGCGGACCCGGGCAGGATCCGAGACTACGTGGATGGGCTCCGTCTTCCTTTGCATTTCCGGCTTCTTAAGCCTATTTGGATTTTGTCTGTACTCAGACCCTTTGAATGCTTCCGCTGTGTTGTAATGATGATATGTTGGGACATGTGTCCTCTGGATGATTGTATTTGCTATCTCTGCTCTAGTGAGAGCTATTTGCAACTTATTTCTATTTATTTGTGTCTTAGAGATCTGTTGTGCTATCATTCTGTTAAACGCCGTTGACGTGCCATGTGTGTATGGTATGAAGTACGTCAATGGTAGTATCCTGATTTCTATGGGATGGTTTACGTAGACGATGAACAGTAGGGGTTGGTTGTCACACATACGTGTGTTGGCCTACTCGTAAGAGATGCGGGTGCCGTTAAGCCCCGTAATCCAATCAATTACTGTTCAACGGAACTGCGAGTACCCTCTAGAAGTCCGGGTGCGACAATATTTTCTATCAATCTTCTTGGGAAAATAAACAGTGTGATCTTTATTATGAATATTAAAAGTAACTTTTCCTTGATTGCAATCAATAACAGCCCCTGCAGTATTAAGAAAAGGTCTTCCAAGGATAATA
This sequence comes from Alopecurus myosuroides, assembly GCA_028641055.1. Lineage (NCBI taxonomy): Eukaryota > Viridiplantae > Streptophyta > Magnoliopsida > Poales > Poaceae > Alopecurus > Alopecurus myosuroides. The sequence goes on along the minus strand of CM054063.1, from coordinate 297,093,770 downwards.
GACATATTATCATCTTCAGGCATTTCCAACACAACAAAGTCAGTTAATATCAGACAATTTTAGCAACTTGAACAGGAACATCCTCACATATACCCACAGGAATAGAAGTGGATTTATCAGCCATTTGCAAACATATATCAGTTGGTATCAACTTTTCTAGGAGGAGTCTTTTATAGAAAGTAAAAGACATGACACTAACTCTAGCTCCTAAATCACACAAAGTAGTTCTAAGATAATTATTTTTAATAGAACAGGGAATAGTTGGTATACCAGGATCTCCAAGCTTCTCAGGAACCTTGCCATTAAAAGAGTAATTAGCAAGCATAGTGGAGATTTCCTCATTAGGAATCTTCCTTTTGTTAGAGATAATATCTTTCATATACTTTGCATAAGGAGGCAATTTAATAGCACAAGTTAAAGGAATTTGCAAGAACAAAGGTTTCATCCATTCACAAAACTTGTTATTGTGTTCTTCTTCCTTAGATTTGTGCTTCTTATTAGGAAAAGGCATTGGTTTTTGTACCCAGGTTCTCTCTCATTACCATGTTTATTAGCAATGAAATCCTCCTTAGTATACTTTGCAGTTTTAGTTTGCTTTTCAGGTTCAGCTACAGGTTCTTCTTTATCAGAAGCATCATTCTTTTCATTACCACTTTCAGTTTCAGCATCGGAGATAGATATACTATTAGGATCTTTAGCAAGTTCAAAGGATTCTATAGCAGTTTTATGTTTCTTCTTCTTTTTCTTCTTAGTATGAATAACATTATCATTAGTTTGCTGAGAATCTTGTTCAGTTCTTTTAGGATTCTTCACATCTTCAGATTTAATATCCCTCTCTTTAGGAGATTTCTTGGCTTCTCTCATCACTTCATCATTTAATTCAATCATTCCCCTCTTCATGGGTGTTGGTGTTGATACTGGAGTAGGAGTCGGCTCAGGCTCAACCATAGTCCAATCATCATGATTTTGGCTTATTTCAGCCATTAATTCCTCAGCTTCTTCTGGAGTTCTTTGCCTGAGAACACAACCAGCACAACTATCGAGGTATGTCCTAGATTCAACAGTTAGTCCATTATAGGATATATCAAGAAGTTTATTATTTTCTATCTTATGCTCAGGTGTAGCCCTGACTAAAGAACATAACGTTTCCCAAGATACAGGCAATTTCTCTCCTTCCAATTGCTTGAAATTAAATATAGAAAACATAATCAAACAAATAGGACTATCAATAGACCCCAGAGACAAATTATTAAACCAAGTTTTAGGTCCATCTTATTACGAGAAACGGAATATTTTAGCAACAAAGTAGCTATGTTTCTTAAGATCATTAGATAATAAACTACTCAAAGAGGAGAGCTCATCCATATGCTTCATAGCACTTTATTTTTAGTACCACAAAAAGGTTCTTTCTCAACATGTGATATATATAAGATACATCAAGAGAGAAATCATAATCCTTATCCCTAATATTAATGGGAGAGTTGGGAAACTTAGCATCAGGAGATAATTTATATTTAACAGCACGACTTTCAATAGGACTCATAACAGCATCTTTATCCTTCATAGCATGTATTTCATCAATAAGATCATCATTAAGATCAATATAGGAATCACCAGAATCATCGCCAGGATTCTCTATAAGCTCAGGTGAAACAACATGAGTAACAGGATTTTTATCAGGAGTTTCAGTGTTTGCAGTATTTTTAGCTTTAGCAATAGACCATCTAAGAAAGGACCGAGAGAACCACTCTCATCAAGCACAGTAGAAGCATCATCAAAAGTTTCACAAGTATTTTCAGATTCAGCAGAAGTAGCATGTGTAGCCTGTGGTGGTGTAAGCAGCTTACACAGACGGTGAATCAAGAGTAACAGAGGTGTTCATAATTATACCTCTTCTTGTAGTGGATGGTAATATAGGAAACTTTCCATCATGAATCTTAGCCATAATGAATGACAGCAGTAGATAATAATACTCTCCAGTGAGCTTGCAAATAAAGCTATGCTCCCCGGCAACAGCACCAAAAAATAGTCTTGATGACCCACAAGTATAGGGGATCGCAACAGTCTTCGAGGAAAGTAAAACCCAAATTTATTGAATCGACACAAGGGGAGCCAAAGAATATTTGTGAGCCTTAACAAGTGAGTTGTCAATTCACCTGCAACTGAAAGTAATTTTGTTCGTAGTGGTTTATCAGTAGTAACAGTTTTATAGTAGCAGCAGTAGTGAAATTGTCGTGGGATAACCACGGCAGACGTTACCGGGGGTAACTGATCTTGGGGCAAGATGACACAGGCGTTTGGGAGAGGGTTTAGCTCAGAGGAAAACATGATGGAACTCGATCTGGTAGCCGGCAATCAAGTCGCCGAGTCTCCGATCTTAATATATTAACTCGATCTCTCGTATACACTGGATGCTCGATATCAAACGGTACTGCTAGGGTTCTTAGATCTCTCTCAACTAGACCTAGGGGTTGGTTTATAAAGCACCCGTACCCCCCTGGCTTACTCTCCAAGGCGCACCCTGAATCCTACCCGGACACCGCATACAAACTCTAACTTTCCTTTACCGTAACCCACAATCCGGGTTACGAGGCCTACAAACTTGGGCCTTCCATAAGTTTCTTTACCCTTAGCCGGATCTTGCACAGCGTCCTTTGGGCCGGGTTATTCCTTGGAGTTGGCCTACCGGGTTAGTATCCCTCCATCAGTAGTCCCCAGAATAGCTTGGGCTTCACGGATCCTTCCTTGAAGCGCTTGCTATTCCCTGCAAAGATATCAAACACACAAGTGTATGGAGGCCGGGTTAAGGTGCTCTGATAGATAGCTAGGCCTAACTCCACGGTGGCCATATAGTAACCCGGCTTTCCTCCAAACACACCGCTCAGATTTCCGAGTCAAAACCCTGATAAAAACGTTAAGATTCTATACTTTTACTCGATAATTGACCCTGGTTTCACGGAGTGGATCTCTTTCTCTTTTTTGCCCGGATACCTCGCTCAATACCTGAAGCATATCTCGCAAAATCCGCACAGATAACCATTACCCCATAATTTCTGGCTTCTGGCCGTTAGAATAGGTTCACCCTCACCTTATAAATAGTGCTCAAAGGGTAACCTGGATTCCAACGCCTCACTCCAACTTATCCCTTCCTTCCTCACACCTTGCTCTCTCGCGACGCCACCGCAAGAATCTAGGGCTCGCCACCGGAACAAAGCCACCATCGGCCGTGTTCGTTCTCAAGCCATCCGCGCCGCCACCAAGCTTCATCCCCGCGCCCTCGTCCTGCTCTTCCAAGAACCGCAAAGGGGCATTCAGACCACGCCGCCCGCAGCCATCGTATTAGGCTTCCAGTATCTCCCTGTAAGTTCCTTGCACTCACTAATTTAGCCCCGCAATTTTATGATTCATCCTGGATTGGATCTTGGTCAACCCGCGGGCCGTTTCTCCCGCCACACCGGATTAGATGGCTTAGAGGCTTGCCAGCTCGTTTAATAACCTATTTGATGATCACACACCATCCTCCTACCATTATTAATCACCAATTTCTTCGTAGAATCGTTCGCAAGTTTTCCAATCTAGATCCATTTCACCCCAACTTTCCGCACATATCATTGACACTCGGAAAATCCCCCTTTTCCGGTTCTTTTGCTTGCAGTAGATACATGGGCAACCATCCGTCTTCCTCAGACACTTTTCAATACGTAAGTGAACAATAATTACCAGAGTCGTACTTCATACCCGGATAACTCGCAACCTCCACTCCGTGATGTGATACCCGGATAATCCTTAGTTTTCATACTTTCTTGATACTCCAAGTGCATGCTCGGGTAACCTAATATTCCCGAGTCTCATTTCCTGTATCTTCCTCCTTGTGTTTGCAGGTTGATCCCATGGCTCCCAAAAAGCAAGGGAAACAGCCGGCCCAAGCGAAGGCAACCCAATCCATATCCGCCAATTGGGGGCGATCCACAGTAACAAAGGCCAAGCTGGAAGAGCTGGCCGAGTTGGGGATTCTCCCCCCGCAGAAGGACATTCGCTGGAGGGCGCCGGGTGACGAGACCCGGCCCACACCCACCGACGGCGAGGTAATATGTTTCGTGGAGAACGTGACCCGGGGATTCCGTCCTCCGGGTCACCCTTTCTTCCGTGAGGTCCTGAGCCATTATGGCCTCAGGATATTTGACATAGGGCCTAACTCTATGTTGAATATTACTCACTTGATTGTCCTATCCGAGTCATACTTGTGCACTCCGCCGAGTTTGACTCTCTTCATTGAACTCTTCCAGTGCAAGCCATGCCGCGAAAGCGGTGATGGAGCACTTCTCACTTGCGGCGGGGTATCCATCCAACGCCGCAAAAACTCCCCAATGCCAACCCTTAATCTGAACTCCCATGTTAAACACTGGCAACTATCCTTCTTCTACTGCCACGACACCTATCCACCCGGCGAGAAGAGACTGCCGGGTTACTCGGAGGGCCTCCTCAATACCTCCGAGAATTTCAATGCCTTCGCCCCTGACTCAGACAGGGAGGCAATCATACCTTTGCTAGCTAAGTTAGCCGTTCTTTCAGCCCAAGGCCTTCTTGGGCTCAACTTAGTGAAAACTTGGGTTGACTTCCGTATCCAACCTAATTCTATCCGCACCAAATTGATGTGCGAATACTCGGGGCACACCACACATGCACTCCGATATTCCACCAAGAGCTTTGAAGCCGGGGATACCAACAAAACCATCAAGGGTTTCCTGACGGAGAAGCTGGAAGTGATAAAAAACATCGCCGGGTTACCTCCGTTTACTCGGGAGAACCCGGCCCCAGCAGTAAGACCCGATGTTCATAAGCTTATTTCTTCATCTTGACTCGATACTGCTCCTAACTCTTATTTTCACCTTTCCGTCCCAGGCCGGTGACCCTTTCTGGACAGTTGAGACCTCCCCCCCTTCCGGAGACCCGGAAGACGAAGACGAGCCGGTTGACGGTGATGAAGGTATTCACCCGGATCTTGTGTTACCTTTACTTGCATCGTTATCCTCCTATTTAACTTTTCCATGGATACATACTCGGTTCGCAGGACCGGAGGATGAAGACGAGAAGAACGAAGACGACCCGGAAGCTACCGAATCTGATCAAGAAACTCCCTTTGGGGCCAAGAGGAAGGCCAGAGGGGTAGTGTTCAAGGTTCCTTTCTCTTCTATGTCCTCTGAGCCTTACTCCTTTGATACCATGCGACAACTTAATCATCAATTATCGAACTCGTCGTACTTGAAGGATTCTCTTCCAGCCAAGCGCAGAGTGACTTGGAGTTCCCCGGGTGAGGATCCTCTTAACCCGGGCATCTCCACCTCCCCCATCCATCGTGCCAGTGCTCCTCCGCCTCGTCCTTCCAATTCTCCTCAGCGCCACCCCTCTCCTAACCATCCACGTGCCGGGCAATTCCGGGTTCCGCTAACGGTCCCTTTGACATCTTCGTCTGCTTCCAGCGGCGAACTCCCGCCGGATTACGCCGTAAATACTGGGTAAGTTTTTTCTATATGACATCCTTTGATACCTGAAAATTTTCAATCACCACTGCTAACTGCCTCTTTTCATCTTTCTTTAGTGCTCAAGCCACGGTTAGTGACCCGGAGAATGTGGAGATGGATAACCGAGAGGCGGATAACCGTCAGACAGAGGAGCCGACTGAGAACGTAGACGCCGTGACCGGCGGTGATACTGAGAACAACCAGGAAAAAGCCGCCGAGTCTCCTGAGTCATCCGAACCAGTGGATGAGGAGATTGAGGTTCCGGACACAAGGATGGGTTCTCCCAACCCAGATACTCAGACTATCCGGGTCTCAACTCCCAGGGCGGGGAGAGCTCCCCCATCAGGTGACCAGGCTGCCGGCTCTTCCGGTGCCCGACCCGAGGACCTGACGTTTGCCCAGATGCTCGAAACCCTGCGCACTTTGAGGGCTAATGAAGAAAACATCTTGGAGGCTTTAATAGCCAAACACGAGGTAAACCCGAGTAATATTGCTTGTGTCCTTATCCAGTCCCCAAGTTCCGAGTGAATTAATTCACAATTTGCTTGGAACTTTACGATATAAGCGACTGATAACTTACCCCTTTACCCGGCTAATCCTTCCTTGTATCCATGCAGTCCTTCGTGACTCAATCTGAGGAGAAGCTGACCAAGGCCGCCAAGCTCATTGAAAAGGAGGTGGCTCTACGTGAGGCGGCCGAGGCTGAGGCCAGGAGGAGCACGACGATAATGAAGAAGTATAGGAGGAGGGCTCACTCAGCAGAAGATGATCTGACGAGCCTTTCTGTTCAAATTGCTGATACGTACCGTGCTTTGCTTGGTACGCTTCTTCATCCGGGTTATTCTTTTGATAAATAGCCGGAATTTCCTGACTCATGTTTCCATTTCTGCAGGTCCGGATGAAGTGATGTCGGACGAGGGTGACATTGCCAGGCTGAAAACTATCAAGAGCGTAATCCGGCAGCTATGCGCCGGAACCAAATGGATCCTTCAAGAAATACGGTGGCCGGGTAAAGGGCATGGCGACCTGAAGAGAATGCTAGACGCTTGCTCCACTATCCCCGAGTGGGTTTGGCACTGGAAACGCTCATCCTGCCGGGTTGTAGTAACCCGGGGTCTTGCGCTTGCCAAGGCTTACTTCCCTAAGCTCGAGCTAGCCAAGCTTATGGGCGGTTTCCCGGAATACAAGCTTGATGGGTCCAAGTTCTCTGGGAAGGATTTCTAGGCCGTCCAGAAGGGGGTCCGTTACCCGGCCAGCGTGATTGCTGACGGCTTAGATGTCGATTCCCTCGTTCCTGCTTATGATGCTGCTGGTGAAGCTATTAAGTCGGATCTTCCCGAGCCGTATGACATGCTTGCCCGATGGAAGGAGGAAGCTGCTAAGTTGAGGGAGGAGGCTGCCAAAAAGAAGGCTGAAGCCGACTCTGCGCCCGCTACCTCCACACCAGTCGTTCCTCCTCCTACGCGAGCCGGCACTGCTGATCCGGGTGCTGCTGCTACCCCAAGTGACGGCAAGGGTAAGGCGAAGATGAACGCCGAGGCTTAGGATGCCGAGTGATACCTGCTCCTTCGTGCATCTTCTCATGCGTCAGTCGGCCGACGTGCCGCTTAAACAATTATTTTTTGGATGGTGCGCCTGTGCACCTTTGATATCATTTACCGGGATTTTGTAATGCACGCTAAGGTCTTGATACACTCTATTCCTCTTCGGGGCTTTTAAATTTATTCACTTTTGAGCTCATTTGCACTAGATATCTGACTTTCTTTATTGTTCCTTTTGTGAGGCTCGGTTTCCGGGTTTCATGGGTGTTGACAAGCGGACTTGCTTCGAAGTCCCCAAGCCCCCAAGACTCGGATGTTTGGACTTTTTGAGCTTGAACAACTAAGCAATTTTTCTCTTTCTCAAGATCCCGACTCCCCAAGACCCGGATTTCTGAGTTGGGGATACGTGATTTTTTAAGTAGAACGCATTGTTTGCTGCTAAATCCAAAAAGTCCAGAGCCGTTTCACATAGGTTCTGAAGTTATGCTTAATAATCGTTGAGTTTCCGGCTATTAGCCCTGTACTCTGCATAACTTGTGGTTTAGATGACCCTTTTGACTATCTTGTACTATAAGCCGGCTTTCGCATGGATATCATGTTGTTACATCTGTACGAAGACAGGGTCAACCAAGTCCCATTGGGCTTCATGGCTGATTGTAATCGTAAGCGAGCAAATCATGCCATTTTAGTGCGAGTCACATCGAGCTTAAGTAAGAAAAGTCAAGAAAATTTGGCTCCTTTGTCCGGTTATGAGATTGCAGCCGTACTCGTTTGCGAGTAATCGGCCCTCATAACTCATAGGCATCAAGGCCGGGTCTTTGAGTTTGCAACTGTGCTATTCAAGCAATCAGCCCCCAAGACCTGAATATATGCAACGTACTGAGACTGAAGAACATAAGAATAACCATCTCTTTACTTGATATGAAAAAGTTAGGTCAGCAAGCCGCCTCATTAAAAACCCGTCCAGTCCCCAAGGGTACCCTGGATAGGAAAAGAGTACGTCTGAAACCTGCTGCCTGTTACATCGTGCAATTCCTTTTGCCAATATAGTCTTTACTAAGTATAATATGGACGTAGCTGAGCCACGTTCCATGGCCTGTCTCTTTCTTGCATAGATGAAGTGGTGTGAGCGGTGTCATTAACTGTAGCCGACTCCTCCCTTGCATCTACCAAGTAATACGATCCATTATGCAGATTCCGGCTTATGATAAACGGTCCTTCCCATGGCGGTGATAATTTGTGTTTTCCTTCGTTTGACTGTACCAGGCGCAGAACCAGGTCTCCTTCCTGGAAGACCCGGGATTTCACGCGCCGGCTATGATACCTCCGTAAACCTTGCTGATAAATGGCTGATCTCTCCAGGGCTTGCTCCCTTTGTTCTTCTAACATATTTACGGCGTCCTGCCGGGTCTTTTCATTCTCCACTTCAACGTAAGCTGATACTCGCGGTGAATCATGGATAATGTCACTCGGTAACACTGCTTCCGCACCATAGACCATGAAGAAGGGTGTCATTTGAGTGGATCTGTTAGGTGTAGTGTTGATACCCCAAACCACGGAAGGAAGTTCTTCGACCCATGCGCCAGCAGCCCTGATACAGGGGACTCGCAATCGTGGTTTCAACCCGCGGAGCAATTCTTGGTTTGCCCTCTCCACTTGTCCGTTGGCCTGTGGATGACCCACTGATGCTACATCAAGCCGGATTCCATTGTTGCCACAGAACTTTTCCATCTCACCAAGGGACATGTTGGTTCCATTGTCGGTAATTATGCTGTGGGGATACCCAAACCGGTAGATAATTCTTTTCAGGAACTTGACTGCTGTAGCTGCTTCACAATTAATAACTGGCATAACCTCAACCCACTTGGTAAATTTATCAATAGCCACTAAAAGATGTGTCTTCTTACAAGGTGACATATGAAAGGGGCCAACCATGTCCATCCCCCAGACAGCGAACGGCCAAGTTAACGGGATGGTCCGTAATTCCATAGTCGGCACATGGGTTTGGCGAGCGTACCTTTGACATCCGTCACACCTTGCTACTAGTCGTTCCGCATCTGCTAGAGCCGTGAGCCAGAAAAATCCGTGTCGATAAGCCTTGGCCACAAGGGATCTTGTGGATGCATGATGCCCGCAATCGCCTTCATGGATTTCCTTGAGGATCTGCCGGCCTTCTGCTGGTGCCACGCAACGCAAAAAGACCCCCGCGGTGCTTCTCTTGTATAACTCCCCGTTGATGATAGAATATCCCTTTGCTCGCCGCAAAATTTGCCTTGCTAACACTTCTTGCTGTGGTAACTCGCCTCGTGATAGGTAGGCCAAAAATGGTTCTGTCCACTCTGGAATAGCGCGTACAGTGGCCACGAGTCCTAACTCCGGGTCTTGACTTGCCAATTCCTCCTCTGACTCGGTTTTAACTGATGGTCGCCATAATTCGTCCAGGAAAACGTTGGGTGGGACCGGTTCTCTGCGCGAGCCGAGTCTAGCGAGGGCGTCGGCTGCCTCATTCTTTCTTCTATCTATATGCTCCACCTCATACCCGGAAAAACATCCCGCAACCCTATCAACTTCCCCGCGGTATGCTGCCATAGTCGCGTCCTTTCTATCCCAAGTTCCTGACACCTGCTGTACCACAAGGTCTGAATCTCCGAAGCATCGTATCCTCTTGATGTTCATCTCCTTGGCTACCTTTAAGCCATGCAATAGGGCCTCATACTCGGCCACGTTATTGGAACAGTCAAAGTGAATTTGTAGTACGTAACTCAATTTGTCTCCTTTGGGTGATGTTAGCACCACCCCAGCTCCTGATCCCTCATACTGCTTTGATCCATCGAAGTGCATGGTCCATGACTCGGAGTTTGGAACCGTGGTAGTCATGCATGTGTGTGTCCAGTCATTAACGAAATCAACCAAAGCCTGAGATTTGATTGCTGACCTGGGCTCGTAGTTGATGTGATAATCCCCCATTTCTATCGTCCATTTGGCTATTCTTCCGGTTGCATCCGAGTTTCTAATGATATCCGACATTGGTATTGAGCTAACCACGGTTATGGGGTGTTCCTGGAAATATGGCTTCGATTTCCGGCTGGCCATAAAGACCCCGAAAACCAGCTTTTGCCAATGCGGATAGCGCTGCTTTGCCTCTGATAATACTTCACTGACATAATAAACCGGCCTCTGGACTGGATAACCCTTCCCATCCTCTTTACGCTCCACAACCACTACTGCGCTGACGGCTCGGGGGCCAGCTGCCACATATAGCAACATAGGCTCTTTAGGACCCGGGGCCGCTAGCACTGGTGCTTCAGATAACTGCTTCTTTAGTGCCTCGAACGCCTCATCCGCCTCTTGATCCCATACAAACTTGTCTGATTTCCTCAAGAGCCGGTACAAGGGTATTGCCTTTTCTCCGAGTCTTGATATAAATCGGCTCCAGGCTGCTACGCAGCCCGTGAGCTTTTGAACATGCTTCAAATTTTCCGGTTTTTTCAGACCTTGGATAGCTTTGATTTTGTCCTGGTTTGCCTCAATTCCTCTCTCGGAAACGATAAAGCCAAGTAATTTCCCGGCTGGGACTCCAAATACGCACTTTGTCGGGTTAAGCTTCATCTGATACCTCCTTAAGTTCTTGAACGTTTCCTTCAGATCGTCAATAAATGTTTCTGCCTTCCTGGTCTTGATAACCACATCATCCACATAAGCATGGACGTTGCGTCCAATTTGGTCCTCGAAGCACTTCTGAATACACCGTTGATAAGTTGCGCCAGCGTTCTTCAACCCAAATGTCATGGTTTTGTAACAGAAGGCCCCAAAAGGGGTTATAAACGAAGTTTTCTCCCAATCCTCCCTCTTGAGTTTAATCTGATGATACCCGGAATAAGCGTCCAGAAAGCACAATAGGTCACTCCCAGCTACTGCATCTATGATCTGATCTATCCTTGGTAGTGCGAACGGATCCTTTGGGCAATGCTTGTTGAGACTCGTAAAATCAATACACATTCTCCACTCATTGGTCTTTTTCATCACTAGCACCGGATTTGCTAACCAGTTCGAATGAAATACTTCCATGATGAAGCCGGCTGTCAATAGCCGAGAAATTTCTTCACCTATAGATTTCCTTCTTTCCTCATTCATCTTCCTCAAGCCCTGCTTCACAGGCCTGGACTTGGGGTCTACATGCAAACTGTGCTCTGCCAACTCTGTAGGGATACCCGGCATGTCGCTAGGTGTCCAGGCGAATACGTCCGCATTTGAACGAATGAACTCCACAAGTGCCTTCTCCTGCTCGCCGTCTAAGTTAGAGCCTATAGTAAATTGCTTAGTGGAATCACCTTCAACAAAGTATATCATCTTGGTGTCTTGTGCTGCCTTGAATTTTGCTCTTTCGTCCTCAGTATTCGGCCTTTTCAGTGCGGTCCTGTCCTCCGGGTCTACTTGAGACCGATAATACTTGAGTTCCTTTTTTCTGCAAGCCTGCTCGGCCATTACCGAATCTCCTTCATCGCACTCGGCCGCTATGTCCCGGTTTACATGTATGGTGATGGTTTGCTTAGGACCTGGAATCTTCAGTTGTAGATACACGTAGCACGGCCTGGCCATGAATTTGGCGTAAGCCGGTCTTCCAAATAGTGCGTGATAAGGACTGCGCAATTTGACTACCTCGAACGTGAGCCACTCCACTCGATAATTATCCGTTGATTCTCCGAAAGCTACCTCCAATGCGATTTTCCCCTCGGGACATGCCGAGTGACCCGGCACTATTCCATGAAAAATTGTTGAGCTTTTCTGCAGCTGGGATTCCTTGAGACCCATGCGTGAAAAAGTTTCCCAGTACAAGATATTGATGCTACTTCCACCGTCCATCAGGACCCTTTTTAACTCGTAACCATTAACCTGTGGTGCGACTACCAATGCTAAGACTCCCGGGTGCTCTATTCTTTCCGGGTGATCTCTTCTGCTCCATGTTATCTCTTGTTCCGCCCATCTCAGGTGTTCCGGAACAGCCGAGGAAACCGAGTTCATAGCTTGCTTGAGTATCCTGTTGTTCCTGTCAGAAGTTCCCGTAGTGTGCACATGATATTGTCCTTTTAAATCAGGCGTACGTACCATACCAATGAAGACGCTGATCCGGCCGATTGTCACGACGGATCCGGATTCGAGGTGATCCGACTCTGGCCCCCAGCCGGAATCGTCCACCGTCTTTTCTCCTTTGTGGTCGATGTAGATCTCGCCGACGACAAGATTCTCCATGTTCTTCCGAGCTTCTCCCGTGATGTAAACACCCTTGGACGTAGGCCCCACGGTGGGCACCAACTGTCGTGGGATAACCACGGCAGACGTTACCGGGGGTAACTGATCTTGGGGCAAGACGACACAGGCGTTTGGGAGAGGGTTTAGCTCAGAGGAAAACATGATGGAACTCGATCTGGTAGCCGGCAATCAAGTCGCCGAGTCTCCGATCTTAATATATTAACTCGATCTCTCGTATACACTGGATGCTCGATATCAAACGGTACTGCTTGGGTTCTTAGATCTCTCTCAACTAGACCTAGGGGTTGGTTTATAAAGCACCCGTACCCCCTGGCTTACTCTCCAAGGCGCACCTGAATCCTACCCGGACACCGCATACAAACTCTAACTTTCCTTTACCGTAACCCACAATCCGGGTTACGAGGCCTACAAACTTGGGCCTTCCAGAAGTTTCTTTACCCTTAGCCGGATCTTGCACAGCGTCCTTTGGGCCGGGTTATTCCTTGGAGTTGGCCTACCGGGTTACTATCCCTCCATCAGAAATAATAGCAGCAGTGAGATGAAAACAACAGCAGTGCTGTTTGAAGTAAACAGCGGGATTAAATATTGTAGGGATAGGGATGGATGAACGGGCGTTGCATGGATAAGATAGTTCATATAATAATCAATAAAAGGGAATTGCAGATAAATAAGATAAACCATCCAAGCACTAAGTAACCATAGGCATGTGTTCCGTAAATAGTCGTACGTGCTCGCAATGAGAACTTGCACAACATCTTTTGTCCTACCAGACCGTTTTCAGCGGGGCCTCAAGGGAACTACTGGTAATTAAGGTGTTTCTTTTAATAGAACACCGGAGAAAAGCATTAACACTCCGTGAACACATGTGATCCTCACATCACAGCCATCCCCTCCGGTTGTCCCAATTTCTGTCACTTCGGGGGCTCGGGTTCCGGACAACAATATGTGTAAACAACTTGCAGGTATGATCAAGAAACAATAATTATCATCGTGTTTCAATAACATGTTCCGATCTGAGATCATGGCACTCGGGCCCAAAGTTGCAAGCATTAAGTATAACAAGTTGCAAAAATGTCAATAGCACTAATAGAAGATACTAGGCACTATGCCCTAACAATCACGACATTATTACATGAACGATCTCATCCAATCCCTACCATCCTCTTCAGCCTACAGCGGAGAATTACTCAAACATGGATGGGGGAAACATGGATGGTCGATGGAGAGGCGTTGGTGATGACGATGGCGATGATCTCCTCCACTTCCCCGTCCCTGCAGGGTGCCAGAACAGGAACTTCTGGTCCCCGAATCAAGGTTCTGGGTGGTGGCGGAGCTACGGACTTCTTTCTGGAAAACTATCAAACCCCCTCGGGTTTTAGGGTTGAAGGCTACTTGTAGTCGAAAGGGGAGACCGAGGGGGCCTCTAGGTGGCCCACACTGCCTGGTGGCGTGGCCAAGGGGGAGGCGCCAGGGGGTGGTGTGTCCCCCCTCTGGTCCCTCTCCTGGCCTCCTTCTGGCTCCCGGGGTCTTCTGGTGTTTTAGGGCCAGTGGGGTCTTTTCTGGGCAATTTCTCGAAAGTTGTTTTTTTTGCACAAAAACGAGACACCAAAGTAATTCTGCAGAAAACAGCGTTAGTCCGTGTTAGTTGCATTCAAAACACACAAGTTTAGAGGCAAACAATAGGAAAAGTGTTCGGAAAAGGAGATACGTTTTCGATGTATCAGCCAACAACAATAATGGGAAGGGACCGAAGGAAGATGATCTCCAAGACTGGAAGCCGGAGGAGGAGATCGAGAGTGGAGTTGAAGGAGATGTAGAAGAAAAACCGCGAGTGCATCCACGCGCCACCATCACAACCATTGGAGCCTTCCAAGCAAACAGCGAGGATAAGCACTGGAGGGAAGACCCCACATCACTGCTTAGCTTGAAGGACACCACTTTCAGGCATAAAGAAACATTGCCATACTTTAATTCATGAGTATTAATCTAGGAGAGTACCCAGGGAAAAGTTGCCTTCCTGCTTGGATATGGATCATTTTAACCGTGCAAATGAAGAAAGCTCTCGACCTAAGGAAGTGTGGGGGAAGAATCTTGATGGCTGGAATTCACCGTGTAACAAGCACGCAACCCGTATTGAGCACAAAATGGAGATGATGCGTATTCTTATGTTCGGGATTGAAGATTTGAAGAAATCAATTGATAGGCTCATTGAGAAGGATTCACCACCACCATCGAAGAATTGATTCGTCATTGGTATTGGCATCCCCTTGGCTTGTTCTAAGCTTGGGGAGTGTCACAGTATCACATCTTTATCTTTCATATTTTTACTTTTAGTAGAGTCATATCATGAGTAGAGGAAATATCATATAGGATAGTCTGCAGTATGGAAGTACCACTCTTTAGTTGGTTATCGTTGTATCCCTTGGTTTGAGTTGTCGTAATGAGGTATTAATGAGAAGTTTCATCATCTACTTGCTACACTTTATTTTAGTTTGCAATTTTTGTTATATGGTTGATCTTGTTATTAGTATTGGTATCATTGTTGGAGCTTCAAGTTAATCTAGTTGGTTTTGGCAAACTTACCATTGGTCGGTAGCTTCAATACTTTGAGATTTAAGTAGAAAAGAGGGAGTTGCATGCAGATATATTATTCCATGATCGTTCCTTCTTGTTAGCTCATAAGCCTAGTATTCTCAAGTAAGATTGTTTGTACCTTCAAGGAAGATTAAATGATTGGTTTTGTCATATGTATATTTGTTTGTTTTCCCTCAACTCTTATGCTTGCTACCCACCCTTGCTACCCAAAAACCTGGACTAAGAGGGAATGTTTCTCGTGCATCCAAACCATGACCCCCAAAACCTTGCCATTTGTGTCCACCATACCTACCTATATGTGGTATTTCACCACCACTCCAAGTAAATTTCTTATGTTCTACCTTTAAAACCTTCAAAATTACACCTGTTGTGTGCCCCTGTTTTAGCTCATGAGGACGCAAATAGAGAATCTTTAACTCACTTGTTGATTGGATTTCAAACCCTAGACTAATGGCTTCATCCGCTTATCCAAATACTAGAAGAGTTCGCAGCAGAGTTCCCTGCCCCAAATACAAATTCTCTTCACTATTTTTCCCTGATTTATCAGTCAAAGCATAATTGTGTAAAGAAAAGAGAAAGAGGGATGACCTTCTATACCAGTTGCGTCCTTCAATGGGAGCCTCTCTTGTGAAGGCTAGTTGACTTGTGACGTACTGTATTTTTTGCTAGCCATTCGTTGACATAAGCATACACCTCTCTAGAAATTAGACACTCCTCCATCATATGTGTTTGTTGGCAGGCTCCCGCGGATTCGGTTAGCCATGGTTTGTGTAAGAAAGGTTGGGGGAGTGTCGATCATTTTATACCTCTGTTTAACAAAATGAAAGATCTAGCACATGAGTGATCCATGCTTCCCTCTACGAAGGGCCTATCTTTTACCTTTATGTTGATTCAGTAAACCTACTCCTTTCTGTATTAAGAAAGAATTTGAGTTGTTGTGATCCATCCATTGATATGTTGATTTAGTGAATCATGTCCTTTATTCTTCCTTGTTTAGTACAAATTCTTTTATCTCTTTGAATACCACTTTGAAAGTTACCAATGTCTGCAAGGAGACTGTTATAATTGAGCATGATAAACTATGTAATATAAGCTCTAGTATAAAGACTCTGATTAAAAGATAAGTACACTGTTAATTGTTCTCTAACAGGTAAAGAAGTTTTCCTTTACCAATTATCATTTCCTTTTGCACCTTTATTGAAATTTCCTATACTTGCTTCAAGTTTGATTGTATGAGAGGAAGTTGCTGTCTAAAATGAATTGTTCTTTGTTAGATGTGATGCTTCTTGTCCGTATTTTATTTATCGACACCTCACTCCATAAACTTTTGGTCATGTTTAGTGATTTCAGTTTTGCTTGGGGACAAGCGAGGTCTATGCTTTGGGGGAGTTGATACGTCCATTTTGCATCATGATTTTATATTGTTATTTTCTATTGTTCATTGATATATTTCATGTTATGATGCATCACTTATGTTATTTTATCTTATTTTGCATGTTTTATAATTTTTGGAGAATAAACACCGGGACCAGAAATCTGATGGAAAAAGCACCGTCAAGATACCCTATTTCAGAAGATCAGAAGAAGAGGGGGAATACCAGAGGAGTCTTAGAAGTTCCTAGGAAGTCAGCCAGAAGGACACCAGGAGGGGGCCACCTGGGGCCCACACCACCAGGCGGCACGGCCCCCTCTGGCCGCTCCTAGGGGTGGCCAGGCCCCTGGCCCACTCATGGGCGCCCCCTTTCGTGTACTTGACCCCGAGGGACCCTAAGACCCTGAACATCATCAAATAATTATTCCGCCGCCGCCTCGGGGCGGAAAACAATATAGAGAGAAAAGCTATCCGGCACGGAGAAATCTGTCGGGGAAATTCCTCCCGGGAGAGGGTTGAATCATCGCCATCGTCACCGTCATCACTCCGGGCATCATCAAGATCGTAATCGTCATCATCATCACCACCCACACCATCAACCTCATCATACACCTTTATCCCGCTGTAACAATTAAGGGTCTTGATCGTTGCTCTTCACTAGATCTCTCTCCCGGTGTGGATTACTTGTTAGTAGTTGATGCTTGTGAGATTTATCGGTGTTTACACTTTATGACCAGATTTTTCTTATCCATTATATCACCTCTGATTATGATACATATGATGTCTTGTGAGTAGTTCATTTAGTTCTTGAGGACATGGGAGAATTCATGATGTTAGTAGTTGATTTATGTTGAAGTAATATCTCGTGGTTCGGTATTTAAGTTGTGGTGCTATTCTTCTAGTGGTGTCATGTGAACGTCGACTACATGAGACTTCACCTTTATGGTCCTAGGAAGATGCATTATGTATTTGGCTACTAATCATGGGGTTCCCGGAGTGAGAGAAAACTATACCCCCGTTAGGAAACCAATGCATGAGGGAGTGTAGGATCCCAGAGTTTTAAGGATGTGGATAGATTTATCTTAATTACTTTCTTGTATTTGCGGATGCTTACGAGGGGTATAATCTCAAGTATGTATTAGTCCTAATTGGGCGCTGCATTGGCATAGGTTCACCCACACAACACTTCACGAACCAATAAATATTAGTCAACCTTATGAAGCGAAAGCACTTGATGAAATTGCCATGTGTCCTCGAGAACGTTTGGTAATCATAAGTAGAGAAACCGACATGTCCTTTGCTCTCAAAAGGATTGGGCACTCGCTAAAATTATATTTACTGTCTTTTATTTAATCGCACTTTATTTATTTTCTATATCAAAAACCTCCAAAAACCCGTTTGCTAGTATTTACAGTGAATCCTCTATCCAACCTGCTTGTCAACACCTTTTGCTCCTCATTGGGTTCGACACTCTTATTTATCGAAAGTAATACGATACACCCTCTATACTTGTGAGTCATCAGGGGCGCACCGCCACATGGTGTGGCCCCCCTCCGGGCCTCATGGGGACTCCGTGGAACCTTCGGGAATTCTGAGACTTCCGAACTTCAATTTTTCCAATTTCGAGATTATTTCCAAAACAACTTTTATGAAACTAAAAACAGCAGAAACAGGAACTGGCTCTATGGCATCTTGTCAATAGGTTAGTCCCAGGAAGTCGATTAAAATGACATAAAGTGTAAGGGAAACATGTAGCATATGGCATGAAAACAACATGGATCATCAGAAATTAAGGATATGTTTATGACGTATCAAAATCCCTAATCTTAGTTCCTACTCGTCCTCGAGTAGGTAAACGGTAAAAACACATAATTTATTAGGTGACATGCTACCAACATAAACTTGATCATAAGCATAGCCGATATCATAGTACTTTAAACACAAGCATGATAGATATAATTTTAACAATGAAACATAGCAATCACTTTGCATCATGGAATGTAACACAAATAAGAATAATTATGCACTTGAAAGTTATACATTTGTTTCAAGCATAGAGAAAACATATCAAAGTGATATGTCGCTTGGCCTTAAGAGTGGGGAAAAACATAAACAGCAGGACACCTTAAAGTTTAATAGGAAGACTAGAACAAATAATTTCAGAACAAATAATAACAATTCATGAATCAATTAATAATGTTTCTCGGACAAATGCACATTATACTCAGAATGGCAACTATGCTCTCTCAACTGTCATAAAGATAGAAGATGGAGACTCGACATAAAAGTAAAATAAAGGCCCTTCGTAGAGGGAAGAAGGGATCACCTCATGTGCTAGAGCTTTTTATTTTGTTAAACATAGGTTATGAAAACATTGTTTTACAAAGGTGTATGCTTATGTCAACGAATGGTAAACATAAAATACAGTACGTCACAAGCCAACTAGACTTCACAAGGGCGGCTTCCATAGAAGGACGCATCTGGGTAGAAGGTCATCCTTTTTTCTCTTTTGTTTACACAATTATGCTTTGACTGACAAATCACGGGTAAAAATAGTGAAGAGAATTTGTTGTATTAGTTTGGGGCTGGGCAAACCGCTGCCAACTCTTCTATCAATTGGATAAGCGGATGAAGCCAATAGTCCAGGGTGTGAAAGTCCAATCAATAAGTGAGATAAATATTCTATATTTACATCCTCATGAGCTAAAACAGGAGCACAAAACAGGAGTAATTTTGAAAGTTTTAAAGGTAACACATGAGCAGTTATCTTTGGAGTGGCAGTTAAATACCACATGTAGGTAGGTATGGTGTACACATTTGGCAAACTTTGGTTTTAGGGAGTTGGATGCACAAGTAGAGCTCATACTCAGTACAGGTATAAGCTAGCAAAAGACTGAGAGCGACAAATCAATAGAGCATAAGAGCCATAATCATGCATAGCGACATAAACATCATTAATCAAAGCATAAGTGACTGGTTCATAGTCATAAACATGGTGTGAGCATGCGCCAAGTCAACCAAATAAAACATTCAAAGGAGAACACCACAAATTTACGCTTCAAAATGACGAGAACAACTCATGATTCTTTCAATGGCACATTAAACACTCTCATATATTTGAGACAAATCATGCTACTATATAACCACTAGGCTCTAGAATCAAACTAACATCTAGCATGATATGAAAAAGTCTAGCCAGAGTTTATACAAGCTTCTGTTTGCACCGTTATGAATTCTACTACAAGCAGCAGTTTCTTTTCCCAACAAGACCATACAAAATATGTTTTAACAAAAACTCTATAAATTATAAAGAAAGAAAACATGAGAGTAATCACACAACTCTACTAATACTAACAGCTCTGAATAAGAGATGCAATGAAAACAAGAGCTAAACAGGAATTTTGCAGCAGCTAGAAGAAAAACATAGAATACGAGCATAACGATTATTCAAACGAAAAAGCGGAGCGTGTCTCTCTCCCAAACAAGGAATGCTAGGGTCCAACTATATTATTGAAGCAAGAAAAACAAAATAAAACAAAGGAAAACAAAATAAAAACAAACAGACGCTCAAAGTAAACTTCATATGATGTGACCGAATAAAAATATAGTTTCACTAGAAGTGACCTGATAAATTGTTGATGAAGAAGGGGATGCCTTGGGCATCCCCAAGCTTAGATTCTTGAGTCTTCTTATAATTTTATGGGATGAACCATGGGGGCATCCCCAAGATTTTCCTTTGCACTCTTCTTGATCACATTATATCACCCTCTTCTCTTGACCCTTGAAAACTTCCTTCACACCACACTCAAAGAGTAATTCGCATTAGAGGGTTAGTGCAACTATAAAAAAATCCATGGGTTATGTATGGGAAAAAATATATTGATACTTTTAAACATTAGCTACAACCACTGATGTTTCATGAAGCAAAGAAATCCACTTGACATCGTAAAAGAGCAAATGCAAGAAAAATGACAGAATCTGCCAAAACCAGAACAGTCAGTAAGTCAATTTTTTCAGGGCACTTACGTTGCTCAGATCAAAAAACTTAAATAACAAAAAAGTGTCAGAATTAGCCAAGGAATAATCAAAAAAAAATTCAGTTCATTTTGATCTTTCTGTGAATTATGCGGTTTTTTATGGTGGACAGCAGAAATCTGTTTCCTGCGCAGAAATTTAAAACCAACTCCAACTCTCGTCAGAAACTTTACTTTGCACAACTAAAACATGAAAATAAAGATACAAAGGAGTTGATACAGAAGTATACAACCCCTTGACTCAAATATAACATAGAAAAACAAAGCACAAATAAAACCATGGGTTATCTCCCAAGAAGTGCTTTTCTTTAACGCCTTTTAGCTAGGCCCAGAAAAGTGGAATCAATTGTTTTCAAGTGAAGAAGCATTTAAATAAAGATTTTGCGATTCCTTAATGATGCATTGTATTTTATCTAAGTGAGTTTCAGAGGCTCCTCTCTTAGAGCTTTTAGGCTTACTATTCTCATCAAATAAATTTTCACGAACAATTCAATCAAAATTCTTTTCGTGGGATTCATGCAGTGCAATCAATTTAAAGGGGATTGGTATTTTCTCCTCCTTTTCATTTCTAGATTCACATTTTTCGAGATCACCAACAACATCTGCATAATATCCTAACATATTGAAATGATCCAAAACTTTTCTACCTTCCACAGAAACATCTACAAATTCTTTAAGCATGGTTTCTAAGATAAAATTTCTTTTTCGATATCTTCAATATTACTAAAGTTAAGGAACATATGCTGCAGTATGGGATGAAGATTAACAAACCTAGCTTCTAACATGTGAATTAAAGAAGTTGCAGCTGTTTCATAATTTGGAGCAAGTTCTACTATGGATTTTTCCTAAAAATTATCATGCTTACTAACATGATTAAAGAATTCTTTAATGGTATCCTTTCCAAGTATAGAACCACTACCAACTGGAAGGTCTTTCAGGGTAAACTTAGGGAACAACATGATGAAAAATAACAACAAGGTAACAAAGGTAACAACTAGAATAGGAACTAATTTTTTTGTGTTTTTGATAAAGAGAAGCAAAAAAGAAAAAAGAAAATAAACTAAGCAAAACAAAAACAAAGTAAAGAGATTGGAAGTGAGAGACTCCCCTTGCAGAAATTCTCTTCCTCCCCGGCAACGGTGCCAGAAAATAGCTGGTGCTAGAGTTGACAAGGGAGTTGTTGCTTCTTGATGACTTTGCGATCCCCGGCAACGGCACAAGAAAAAGTCTTCATGGTGCAGGTCTTGCACTCGTTGGGAAACCCCAAGAGGAAGGTATGATGAGCACAGCAGCAGTTTTTCCTCACAAAGAAACCAAGTTTAAATCGACCAGTAGGAGGAAGGAGTAACTTCAGAAGCTTGATGCAGTTGAAATGGCAGGGCGCACTATCGGTTCAGCAGCAACGTGGAACCTACACAACACAAACAATTCACTTTTCCCCAACGAAGCAGCGAGGTTCTCAATCTCACCGGTTTTGCTGATAGCAAAGAGGTTAAATGTATGGTGTGGAAAATAGTATGAGAACAGTATGAAAACAGGAGCAATAGTGTGAAAATAGTGTGAAAGCAGTGGAAACAGTGTGTGTATTATCAGTATGAGAAAATGGACCGGGGTCCACAGTTCACTAGAGTTTTCTCTCCATAAAAGGTAAATAACATGTGTGGTGAACAAATTACAGCTCGGCAATTGACAGAAATAAGGCTGCACCGTAGTGCATATGAAACACATAAAGATTACTATGTGATTCATACGGGCATTACAACAAGATACATAGACCGTCATCCAACTGCATCTATGACTAATAATCCACCCTCCGAATATCATCTGAACAAACGTTGGGTATGAAGTTGCAAGAAAAAGATAATTGCAGTAAGCAAAGTGTGTAATGTAAACAATGTAAACTAAGTAAACACCGATGTTTTCTCCCTAATGGCAACATCACATCATCCATCCTTCACGTTTCTGTCACTCAAGCATAGATGCAACGGAGGTATGAACCCACTATCGAGCATAAATACTCCCTCTTGGAGTTACTAACATCTACTTGGCCAAAGCATCTACTAATAACGGAGGGCATGCAAGATCATAAATAACATATGCATGAAGATAACATGATAGATTGATAATCAGAAGACATAACATTCAACATTCATCGGATCCTAGCAAACACAACATGTAGCATTACATAAAAATGATCTCGATTATGTAGGGCAGCTCACGAGATCTAAACATGAGGTAAAATGTGGAGAAGACAACCATCTAGCTACTGCTATGGATCTGTAGTCCAGGTATGAAATACTCACGCATAACTTCGGAGGAGGGCATGGTGGTGTAGACCCCTCCGGTGATAAATTCCCCTCCTGGCAGGGTGCCGGGAAGAGCTCCAGAACCCTCCCGATCTCAGGATGACGATGACGGCGGCCTCGGGTGTTTCTCGGGAGGAAGTGGTATATTTTTGGTGTTTTCGTATCTTGGGGAATAAATAGGCGAAAGGGCGTTGGCGGTGGACGCCCGAGGGGCCCACACGACCCCTAGGCGCGGCCAGGGGAATGCCACTCTATGGTGTGACCCCCCTCCGGGCCTCTTCGGGACTCCTTGGAACCTTCGGGAATTCTAATACTTCCGGCTTCAAATTTTCCAATTCCGAGAATATTTCCAGAACAACTTTTCTGAAACTAAAAACTGCAGAAAACAAGGAACTAGCTCTGTGGCATCTTGTCAATAGGTTAGTCCCGAAAATCGATAAAATGACATTAAGTGTATAGCAAACATGTAGGAAATAACAAGGAAACAACATGGAACATCAGAAATAAAGGATACGTTTATGACGTATCAGTAGGTATGGTGGACACATTTGGTAAACTTTGGTTTTTGGGGAGTTGGATACACGAGTAGAGCTCATACTCAGTACAGGTGGAGGCTAGCAAAAGACTGGGAGCGACAAATCAAGAGAGCAATAATGGCCATAATCATGCATAGCGAAAATAACATCATTAATCAAAGCATAAGTGGTACTACAAGTTCAAAAACTAAATGATCATAGAGGCTATAAGTGACTGGTTTGTAGTCATAAACATGGTGTGAGCATGTGCCAAGTCAACCAAATCAAACATTCAAAGGAGAACACCACAAATTCATGCTTCAATATGACAAAAAAAACTCATGATTCTTTCAAAGGCACATTAAACACTATCAGGTATTTGACACAAATCATGCTACAAAAATAACCACTAGGATTTAGAATTAAATTAACATCTAGCAGGACATGAAAAAGTCTAGCCACACTCTATACAAGCTTCTATTTGCACTGTTATATATAAGCACGAAAATTGTACTACTGCTTTCCAACACCAAGCATTTTATACTAAACTAAAACTCTCCAAAAGATATATAGATGAAAAAAGAGAGTAATAGCACAACTCTACTAAAACTACCAGCTCTGGATAAGAGATGCAAGAAAAACAGGAGCTAAAAAGGAATTTTGCAGCAACTAGAAAAAAAACTAAGAATACGAGCATAACGAGTATTCAAACAAAAAAGTGGAGCGTGTATCTATCCCACACAAAGAATTCTAGGTTCCAACAATATTATTGCATAAAGGAAAACAAAAAGAAAAAAAGGAAAACAAACACACGCTGCAAGTAAATTTCATATGATGTGACCGAATAAAAGTATAGTTTCACTAGAAGTGACAGAATAAATTGTTGATGAAGAAGGGGATGCCTTGGGAATCCCAAAGCTTGAGACTTCTTAGAGTTTTCTGGGATGAACCACAGGGGCATCCCCAAGCTTTGATCTTGCACTTTTCTTGATCACATTATATTACCCTCTTCTCTTGACCCTTGAAAACTTCCTTCACACCACACTCAAAGTAATTTGCATTAGAGGGTTAGTGAATCAATCAAAAATACATGGGTACTGCATGGGAACAAGTGATATTAATACTTTTAAACATTAGCTACATCCACTAATGTTTTGTGAATCAAAGAAATCCACTTGACATAGTGAAAGAGCAAACGCAAGAAAAATGGCAGAATCTGCAAAAAAAAAAATAGTCTCTAATGACGAATTTTATTGGGGCACTTAAGTTTCTCAGATCGAAAAACATAAAGAACAAAAAAGTTTTGGAATTAGCTGAGGAATAATCACAATCAGTTTCAGGTCATTTTGATCTTTCTATAATTTATACGATTTTTTATGATGGACAGCAGAAATCTGTTTTCTGCGCAGAAATCCAAACCAACTCCAACTTTTGCTAGAAACTTTACTTGGTACAACTAATACATGAAAATAAAGATACAAATGAGTTGATATAGAAGTATACAACCCCTTGACTCAAAGAAAACAGAGAAAAAAATTAAACCATGGGTTATCTCCCAAGAAGTGTTTTTCTTTAACGCCTTTTAGCTAGGCCCGGAAAAATGAAATCAAGTGTTTTCAAGTGGAAAATATCTTCCCAAAACAATTGGAAAAGAAGCATTGTATTCAATATTCATAACAACAAAATCAACGGGGACAAGGTTATTATTAACCATAATAATAACATCATCAACTCTCCCCAAAGGTTATTTTTCTAACATTACCAATAAGACGTATATCCAAATAATAGTCCTCCAAAGGTGGCAAATCAAGCATATCATAAAGTTTTTTAGGCATAACGAAGATACCAGCACCAAAATTACATAGATCCTTATAATCAAAATCATTCACCTTCATTTTAATGATGGGTTCCCAACCATCATCTAACTTCCTAGGGATATAGGCTTCACATCTTAATTCATCCTCTCTAATTTGCATTAGAGCATTTGTAATATGTTTTGTGAAAGCCATATTCATAGTACTAGCATTAGGACAACTAGCAAGATTTTGTAGTAACTTAATCACTTAAGTTATGTTGAAATCATAAAAGTCAAGATCATTTTTATCAAAGGTAATGGGACCATTGTCTCCCATGTGTCTAAAAATTTCAGAACTTTTATCAGAAACACTTTTAGCGGTTTCAGGCAATTTTGAACTTTTAATAGCAGAAGTGGGAGTATTGACAACACCAATTACTTTACCATTGATAGTAGAAGTTTTACTAGAATAAAAAGCATCAGTTTTACTAGTGGTGGTAATGGTGCAAACATTAGCTATATTATTGTTTAGCTATTTCATCTTCTCTTTCCCATCTAGCATGCAATTCAGCTAACATCCTAACATTGTCATCAATTCAAATTTGAATGGCATTTATAGTTTTCATTTATTTAACATCATGAGGCATAACCTTTAGTTTTAGAAAATCAACATCAAGAGTAAGGCTATCAACTTTAGAAGCAAGAACATTAATTTTGCCAAACTTTTCCTCAATAGATTTATTAAAAGCAGTTTGTGTACTAATAAAATTCTGGAGCATGTTTTCAAGATCAGAGGGTACACTTTTATTGTTATTGTAGGAATTAACATAAGAATTTACATAACCATTATTATTATTGGGAGGATATGGCTTATAATAATTGCTACCAAAATTATTCCTATAAGCATTATTGTTGAAATTATTATTTTTAAAGAAGTTCACATCAACATGCTCTTCTTGAGAACGCAAAGAGGCTAAAGGAACATTGTTTGTATCAATAGGAGCATTGCCTTTCACAAGCATAGACATAATAGCATGAAGTCTATCACTCAAAGAGGAGGTTTCTTCAACAGAATTTACCTTCTTACCTATTTATCTCTCTTAGTGTGCCATTCAGAATAATTTACCATCATATCATCAAGAAGCTTTGTTGCTGCCCCAAAAGTCATGGACATAAAGGTACCTCCAGCAGATGAATCCACAAGGTTTCTTGAAGAATAATTCAGACCTGCGTAAAAAAATTCGATGATCATCCAAGTAGTCAGTCCATGAGTATGACGATTCTTTACTAAAGATTTCATTATTTCCCAAGATTTAGCGACATGCTCAATATCAAGTTGCTTAAAATTCATAATGCTACTTCTTAAAGATATAATGTTAGCAGGAGGATAATATTTTCCAATGAAAGCATCTTTACATTTAGTCCAAGAATCAATACTATTTCTAGGCAAAGATAGCAACCATTCTTTAGCTCTGCCTCTCAAAGAGAAAGGAAACTATTCCAGTTTAATGATATCTCCATCTACATCTTTATATTTTTGCATCTCACATAGTTCAACAAAATTATTAAGATGTGCAGCATCATCATCATTACTAACACAAGAAAATTTCTCTCTCATAACAAGATTCAAAAGGGCAGGCTTTATCTCAGAAAAAATCAGCATTAGGAGCAGGTGGAGCAATAGGTGTGCTAATGAAATCATTGATGTTGGTTCTAGTAAAGTCACACAACTTAGTGTTCTCAGGGGTACTCATTTTAGCAAGATTAAAAACAGGATAAAAACAACAACTAGAATAAGAACTATTTTTTGTGTTTTTCATGAAGATAAACAATCAAGACAAAATAAAATAAACTAAGCAAAACAAAAACAAAGTAAAGGGATTGTAAGTGAGAGACTCGCCTTGCACAAATTCTCTTCCTCCCCGGCAATCGCGCTAGAAATCTTGTTGATGGCTGACGTTGGTAAAACCCAAGAGAAAGGTTGTGAAGAGTGCAGCGGCAAGTTTTCCCTCAAAAAAGAAACTAAGGTTGAATCGACCAGTAGAAGGAGAAGCAACTTCTGAAGGTTGATGCAGTTGATGTCGTAGGGCGCACTACCGGTTCAGCAGCAACATGGAACCTACACAACACAATCGATTCACTTTGCCCAACGAAGCAGTGAGGACGTCAATCCCACTGGTTTTGCTGATAACAAAGAGGTTAAATGTATGGTGTGGAAAATAGTATGATAGCAATGTGAAAACAGTAGTAGCAGTGTGAAAACAGTGGAAGGAGTGTGACAACAGAATTGCAGTGGTTCTATTATCAGTATGAGAAAATGGACCGGGGTCCACAGTTCACTAGTGGTGTGTCTCCCTACAAGATAGCTAACATGCGTGGTGAACAAATTACAATTGGACAATTGATAGATAATGAAACATGCATGACATGATGATTACTATGTGATTCATGCGGGCATTACAACAAGATACATAGACCGACATCCAACTCCATCTATGACTAATAATCCACCCTCAGAATATCATCCGAACAAACCTTGGGTATTAAGTTGCAAGCAACAGATAATCGCAGTAAGTAAATTGTGTAATGTAAACAATGTAAACATCGTTGTTTTCTCCCTAATGGCAACATCGCATCCTCCATCTATCACGTTTCTGTCACTCGAGCAAAGATTCAAAGGAGGCATGAACCCACTACCGATCATAAATACTCCCTCTTGGAGTCACTAGCATCTACTTGGCCAGAGCATCTACTAACAACGGAGAGCATGCAAGATCATAAATAACATAAACATCAAGATAACATGATAGGTTGATAATAAACAGACATAGCATTCAATAATCATCGGATCCCAGCAAACACAACATGTAGCATTATAAATAGATGATCTCAATCATGTGAGGCAGCTCACGAGATCTAAACATGAGGCATAAAGTGGAGAGTAAAACCATCTAGCTATTGCTATGGACCTGTAGTCCAAGGATGAACTACTAACGCATCACTCTGGAGGCAGGCATGGTGATGTAGATCCATGCGGTGATGATTTCCCCTCTCGGCGGGGTGCCGGGAAGAACTCCAGAACCCTCCCGGTCTCGGATTGACGATGACGGCGGCCTCAGGTGTTTTTCGTGGAAAAGTGGTATATTTTTTAGGGTTCACGCATCGGGGGGAATAAATAGGTGAAAGGGTGATGGCGGTGGGAGCCCGAGGGGCGCACACCACCCCATGGCGCAGCCAGAGGCGCGCCGCCACATGGTGTGGCCCCCCTCTAGCCTCTTCGAGACTCTGTGGAACCTTCGGGAATTCTAAGACTTCCGGGCTTCTAATTTTCCAATTCCGAGAATATTTCCAGAACAACTTTTCTGAAACTAAAAACAGCAAAAAAACAAGAACTGGCTCTGTGGCATCTTGTCTATAGGTTAGTCCCAGGAAATCGATAAAAACGACATAAAGTGTAAGGAAAATATGTAGCATATGGCATGAAAACAACATGGAACATCAGAAATTAAGGATACGTTTATGACGTATCATTCATTCTCCCACACACCTCTGTACGTCCCTATGTAAACATGGTGTTTGACGTTATAAATTGTTTGCATATGATCAATTGCATCTATGTCATGTTTGTGTAGATCCCTTTTGTCATATGATTGACTGTTGAATCTATATGGATGGTTTGAGCTTTATATTGAATTTGTTACAATCCTATGGTTCCCATCATATGTTTATGCGCGTGTGGATCACATCATAGGGTTTGTAGTATGTGGAGAAAGCTAGAGGGACGGCTATTTGAGTGACAGAAACATGAGCCCCAATCTAGTGATGAAAGCATATGGGATAAAGAGGACCTTTTGATCATAATGCTATGGTTGGGTATTTTTACCTTAATGTATCTTCTAGTAGTTACAGATGTTTGCTAGAGTTCCAATCATAAGTACTTGCAATCATTGGATAGTGAGAGATTTTTAGCTTTTCCTCTCCCACATAAAAGATGAATATCAACCTTGTATTTGACTATTTTATCATGGACAAATCCATCACAATTAGAACCACTTTTCCACACTCATGGTACTTTTATTTTATGGTTACTTTGTATATTTTATTGCTGCAACACTAACATTTTAATTTCTTGTATTTATTATCTTGCAAACCTATCTCTCATACATGTAGTATTGCTCTAGTATTATTTTCTAGATAAAGTAAACGTTAATGTGCCTAGAGTTGTATCATTGGTTGATAGAACTCGAGAGAACATTTATCTTACCTTTAGCTCCTCGTTGGGTTATACACTCTTACTTATCGAAAAGTCTACACACAATCTCCTATACTTGTGGGATATCAAGACCTTTTCTGGTACCGTTGTCGGGGAGCAATAGCGTGTGGGTGAATATTATTGTGTGCACTTGTTTTGCTTTGTCTCTAAGTAATTTTACTTTCAGTTGTAAGTATTTTTCTATCTTAGTTTGGATAGGGGATGTGAATTATAAAAAAAGTTAGTTGTACTTGCATTTTCAAAAAGAGAGTGACTGGAAAAAAAAGGTGTAATAGTTAAGTGGGGATCGACCTTGAACACTTGTGTTCATGCCTATGAAACCAAAGCAAATTTTTGCATGGAAGCTTCTCAGCTAAAAACTTGTATATATTATAAATATTGTGTATATACCTTTGTACATAAAAATAAAGTGCTAATATTAGTCTCTAGTTATTTGAAAGTGCAAAGGTTTGGTTTACTATGCAGAAACAGATTTGTTGTGCTTCATCGTACAACCTGTTTAAAATGACCAGAATATTATTTGGATCTGCAAATTTTTGTGCATAAACCTAAGCCTAGTACCTAACTTTCATTAGTTCCGACTTTTCTAATCTGAGTTACATATCTATCTCGAAAAAAATCGATTTTCACTAACTTATTAGTTTTTGACAGTTCCCGTGCTTCACTATAAAAAATAGTGATAAATCTCATAATAGTATTTTGATCTGAAATATGTTGTGCATAAACCTGAGATTATGATATGTCTTACATTAGTTTTATGTTTTTTATTTGAGCTAAGTAACTACTCATTGAGTGCCATCTTTACAGCCAGTTCAGTTTTCGCAGATTTCTTTGTTTATTCAATATTGTACTTAGTGTTCTTAGTTTCCTTACTTTTTTTAAGGACAACGGAAATTTTATAATAAACCTCGGTATATACAATGTATAATGTTTAATAAATATCGTGAAACTTGCCAATACTAGAACATGAGTGGATTTTATTTAATGAGTACTAACCCTACTAATGAATTTTGTGAAGTTTTATATGGATATAGCTTATAATATTTAATCAATATGGTGATATGAGATGAAAAAAAGACACAGGAGCTCAAGCTTGGGGATGTTTAGGTGCATCCCAAGAACATATTCAAGAAGATACAATCATCTAAGATTGGAGATGCCTGAGTCATCCCCCTATCCATCAACAAAAATGAGGTTGTCACGTTCATGATTTATATTGCCCTTTTCACATGATATGTATTGTCTTAACATGTATTTTAATTTGCTTTCATTTATTTTTGGGTTTGTTTATTGTTACTATCACGTTTAGTTCCTTTTTAGCCTCTTTTATTTTAGTTTTTTTAAAATAAAGTACCAAGTTTTGCGCATTTAGTTTTAGTTGATGCATATTTAAGGGCTTTTCCTGTTTTCAACATTTGTTGCACAGTGTATGATTTTTTATATTTTACTGAAAACTCAAAAAAGTCACAAAAATTTAACTGGTTATGTATCATCTAACCCTCTGCATGCAAAAAAAAACTAGCCAAAATTTATGACATGTTTAAATGCACCCAATAAATACGTTTTCCAGCTGCTGTTTTTCTGGACAGATTTTGACTTTTGTTGTAAGATTGCCTCTTTGCATTTTCATTTGATTATTTCCGGGACTCACCTTTCATTTATAAGTTGGTCACTTAAGAAACCTTTTTGTAATTCAAAAACAAAATTTGATTTGGTTTAATAGCAGCACTTTGGGAATATTATCGGGCCTAGCTGAAAGGCGTTAAAAAAAGCACTTCTTTTTTTAGCTCTCTGACTGTAGGGCAAAAGCCCCACAGCATCCCCCAAAATTTATTTAAAGAGGTAAAATTTTATGTACAAAGGGTATATACAACAGGAAACAAAAAAGAAAACAAAGATCTAAGGAAGAGACCTAATTCAAACTACAAATGCCTCTAGGAACTTCTTCTTGACTCTATGTTGCAGAAGGGATAAATCATGGATAAATCCTGCCTTCCATCTAGCAAAAAAGGGTCTTTCATCATTAAATATGACTCCATTTCTCAGCAACGAAATCTGCCTACAAGCAACAATGACCACCTCCATGAAGAAAGAATGGCCAAAACTCTTCTTAGCCTGGGAAATACTTGATTGAAGATCAGAAGCATCCCTCCAACTAATCTGCAAGTAGTTCCAAATCCTCTGGCTAAAGTTACAAGTGAAGAACATATGTTTCTATCTTCAAAATCTCTTTTAGGGCATAGCACACAAAAATCATCATTAGAAACATTCCAATACCTCCTCTTCAGCAAGTCCTTTGTGTTCAATCTATCTTTGATAAGCAGCTAGGCAAACACCTTGAGCCTCATGGTACAAGCAGATTGCCAAAGCCAATGATAAACAGGGGGAACAATAATGTGCTTAAAAATTAACTTGTAGAACTAAGGAGAAGTGAAATTACTTCCCCACTTGTATACCCAAAGAGCCTTCTCACTGGTAGGCTGATTAGCACTAACCAGCTGCATCATATCCTGGTACTCAACAAAAGCCTGCTGAGATAGAGGCAACTGGAACAGAGAAGAGTGGTCATGAAGAGACAAGACCTCAGCAGCAGAAACATCTTCCTTGAACATAAAGGAGAATAAATGAGGGAACCTAGTCTTGAGTGGAGACATAGATCCATGCACATCCCGTTTGTCCAACCAAAATAAAAAGGATGAACAATCCCCAAGAGAAACACATGCCACAACTCGAAAATTATCCACCATCTTTAATATATCCCTCCACCAGAAAGAACCAACCAAGATTTTTAGCATGAGGAACCTTCCCAACATAATATTTGCTCCAGATCAAATGGACCCAAGGTAAGTCCCTTTTATTGTAAAACTTATCCAACAATTTGATAAGGAGAGCAACATTCATCTTCTAGAAATCCACAATACCAAGACCTCCAACTTTTTTCGGCAGAGTGACCAACTCCCAAGCAGCCAGAGACTTATCGGGAGTGTCAGTATCAGAATTACCACGCCAAAGACATTGCCTAAGAATTCTATCTAACTGCTTGGTTAAACCAGGAGGTAGCTGTAAAGAACATAGAAAATGCAGAGGCGTTGAGGACAAAGCAGAGTTTATCAACTATAACCTAGCCCCTTGAGAGAGAAATGAAGAACTTGAAGCCGTCCTTTGTTCTAGAGAAGAAACAAGAGGCATCAAGTCCTGAATCACAGGTCTTGTAGTACCTAGAGGCAGACCCAAGTAGGTGAAAGGTAGTGATCCTACCTCACAACCAAAACCAGCAGACAGAGACAACATACAAGCCTCATCCACATTGATTGACACCATTTGAGACTTGTCATAGTTAATCTTTAATCAAGTAGAGGAAGAAAACTTGATCAAAGTATTTTTTAAATTGGCCAATTGAACAACATCAGGAGGCATGAAAATCAAGGTGTCATCTGCATATTGCAGCACAGGAAACTAAGTATCAATAGGTCTTCTTATTAAACCTTGAGCCAATAAATCATGTATGACAGCTTGCAACAGCTCAGATCCCAGCACATACAACAAAGGGGAGAGAGGATCCCCCTGTCTAACCCCTCTCCTGCAATGGAATTGTTTTCCAGGAATCCCATTGAGCAGAACAATAGAAATTCCAGAAGATAGGATGTTATACATCCAAGAGACCCATGTCTTGTTAAAACCTTTTACCTTCAAAATCTGAATAATAGCTTCATGTTCAATAGTATCAAAGGCCTTAGCAAAATACAACTTAAGAATCACAATAGGCTTTTTGGAGGCATGAATAATGTGTGTCTAAAATTTCTCACTAAATTGGTTGCCAATAGGTTGCAAGGAAAGATCACACAATGCATTAGTAAGAATCAATATGGTTTCATTAAAGGGAGAAAAACACTTCTTGGGAAATAACCAATATTTTTGCAATGTTTTTTCTGTTTTAGTTGAGTCAAGGTGTTGATTACTTCTGTAACAACTCTTTTGTATCTTTACTTTCTCGTATTGGTTGTGCCAAGTAAAGTCTCTAGTGAAAAGTTGGTGCTAGCGCAGAAATAGATTTTTGTTGTCCACTGTTAAATTCGTATAAAATTCCAAAATGGCCTAAAAAAATTGTGCTTAATCCTTAAATATTTTTGAGAATTTTTCTAGTTCAAGTTTTTCGATTTAAGCAACATAAGTTCCTCAAAAAAAATTCGTCTTTACAGACTGTTCTGGTTTTCACAGATTCTGCCTTTTTTACTTTGCATTCTCTCTTTTACTAGGTTGAGTGGATTTCTTTGCTGCGTAAAACATCAGTGGTTGTAGCTAATGTTTAGAAAGTTTCCATGCAGAACATGTGAGTTTTTGATTTTGCACTAACCCTCTAATAAGAATTACTTCGAGTTTGGTGTGAAGGAAGTTTTCAAGGGTCAAGAGAAGAGGATGATATAACGTGATCAAGAAGAGTGAAAAGCCTAAGCTTGGGGAGGCCCCCATGGTTCATCCCAGCAAATTTCAGGAAGACTCAAGCGTCTAAGCTTGGGGATGCCCAAGGCATCCCCTTCTTCATCAGCAACTTATCAAGTCACTTATAGAGAAACTATATTTTTATTCGGTCACATTATATGCACTTTACTTGGAGTGTCTATTTGCTTTTATTTTGTTTTCTTTTATTTTCCTTGCTGCAATAAACTTAGTTGGAACCTAGCATTCTTGTGTGCAAGAGAGACACGCTCCGCTTTTTCATATGAATACTCGTAATCCTATCATACTCGTAGTCTTCGTTTTTCGTCCAGGTGCTAGAACACCTCCTCTTTTTAGCTCTTGTTTTTCATACATCTCTTAGTCAGAGCTGTTAGTTCTCGTAGAATAGTGTTACTCTCTTGTTTCATTGATATATCATTTGGAGAGTTTTTGCTTAAATAAAGTGATGGTGTTGGAAAGCAATAAAATATTTCATACTTATAACGGTGCAATTAGAAGCTTGTTTAGACCATGGCTAGACTTTATCATGTCATGTTGGATATTGTCTTAATTCTATGCTTAGTAAGTTATTGATATAACATTACTTGTATCAAACATCTGAGTGTGCTTAATGTTCCATTGAAAGAATCATGAGTTGTTTTTATCACATCGAATCATAATATTGTGGTATTCTCCTTTGAATGCTTTATTTGCTTGACTTCACGCATTCTTACACCATGTTATGACTAGTCGCCTTTAGCCTCTATTATCATTTAGTTTTTGACTTGTAATACCATCATGCTTTGATTAATAATGTTTTTATCACTACGCATGATTATGGCCATTAGTGCTCTCCTAATTTGTCGCTCCCAGTATTTTGCTAGCCTCCAGCTGTACTGAGTATGAGCTCTTCTCGTGCATCCAACCCTAAAGTTTGCCAAATGTGTCCACCATACCTAGCTATATGTGGTATTTAACCGCCACTCCAAAGTAATTTTCTCATGTGCCACCTTTAAAACCTTCAAAATTATACATGTTTTGTGCCCCTGTTTTAGCTCATAAGGAAGTAGTTTAAAGTTTATTGTGGTTTATGTCAAGCAAGGTTCTTCTCCCTCTTTCACCCGATGAGTATGAAATATGTGCTCGTCTAGATTTGCAGAGAGCTGGTGCCAATTAATGTAACCAAAAAAGGCACTTCCCCATGGATTGATGAAAGTTGGTGGGTACCCATGGATACGGCTAGCCCTGGTTTGTGAAAAGCATGGTGGGGGGAAGTGCCAACCTAAATAAACAACAGAAACCACTCTCAAAAGTCTAAAAACTTTGTTTGGCATGAGTTATGATAAGTTTTTCATTACCATTCGTTGACATAAACATACACCTCTCTAAAAAATATTGTTTTCAATACCTCTGTTTTAATAAAATAAAAAGCTCTAGCACATGAGTTAATCCCAGCTTCCCTCTCCGAAGGGTCTTTCTTTTACTTTTATGTTGAGTCTTCATCTTCTAACTTTATGCACAGTTAAGAGAGCATAGTTGTCATTCTGAGTTTAATGTGCATCAGACCCAAACATTATTATTGATTGATTCATGATATGTTTTTACCTGTTCTAAAATTATTTGTTTCTAGTCACCACTTGAACTTTGAAGGTGTCCTGGCATTTATGTTTTGCTCCACTTTTAAGGACAAGTGGAATACCACTTTACTATGTTTTCTTTATGCTCGAAACAAACGTATAAATTTCAAGTGCATTATTATTCATGATCTTTTGTTTGTGTTACTTTTCATGTTGCAACATGGTTGCTAAGTTTCATTGTTAGAATTATATCTATCATGCCTATGTTTACAGTACTTTGATCTCATCTTGCAATGCTTTTACAAATAATGATGATCAAGATTGTGTTGGTAGCATGTCACCTCAAAAATTATCTTTGTATCGTTTTACCTACTCGAGCACGAGTAGGAACTAAGCTTGGGGATGTTGATACGTCCAAAACGTATCTATAATTTTTGATGGTTTCATGCTACTTTTATGCTTTTGATAATTGTTTTTATATTAAGTTTATGTTTTATTTGGACTAACCTACTAATATTGGTAAAAGTGCACAATGTTCTTGTTTTACACTTTTATGTGTAGGAATTATCAAAAATACAAGAGCAAACCTTATTGGAGTCGAATTGGGACTTTCCTGAAATATGTCTGAAAACTCTTTTCAAAGATTGCCATGTTACAGGTCGAAGACGGCGTCAAATGGAAATCTCCCTAAACACAAAATTGTGGGGAATTTCGCGAGAAATGTTCTAGACTTAAAATTTGCCTGATTCCAAATCCGGATGGCCGAGATACGCCCAATTTACTGCAGGCCTAGATGGGATGACCGAAATCCGTGAGACTATATAAAGGGAGCAAACCTAGGTCATGTGAGACACCCCATACCATGAATTTCTAGCCACCAAAGCCACGGTTTTGCCTCCCCCATGGATCCCATCTCCATGGGGGAGGGCTCCAAGACCATGAAGGAAGAGGTCTAAGGGGCGGCGCTCCCCCATGATGCCGGCGACGCAGGGAAGGAGTCCCTGCAGCACCGCCGGCGCCGCCATGCACCCCGCGCTGTCCTCTCCACCGTCTTCACCGCCATCTTCGCCATCAATTAATCCTTGTATACAGTGGTTCATCCTCCCACGCACCTCTGTACCGTCCTATGTAAACATGATGTTTGACGTTATAAATTATTTGCAGATGATGTATTACATCTATGTCAAGGTTGTGTAGTTCCCTTTTGTCATATGATTGATTGTTGAATCTCTATGGATGGTTTGAGCTATATATTGATATTGTTACAGTCCTATGGTGCCCATCATATGTTTATGCGTTCATGGATCACATCATAGGGTTTTTGGTATGTGGAGAAAGATAGAGGGAGGGCTACTTGAGTGACAGAAACATAATCCCCAATCTAGTGATTAAAGCATATAGGATAAAGAAGGCCATTTGATCTTAATGCTATGGTTGGGTATTTTTACCTTAATGTATCTTCTAGTAGTTACGGGTGTTTGCTAGAGTTCCAATCATATGTACTTGCAATCATTGGATAGTGTGAGCTTGGTAGCTTTGCCTCTCCCACATAAAAGATGAATATCAACCTTGTATTTGACTATTTTATCATGGACAAATCCATTACAATTACCACCACTTTTCCACACTCATGGTACTGTTAGTTTATGGTTACTTAGTATATTATATTACTACAGCACTAACATTTACTTTCTTGTATTTATAATCTTGCAAAGCTATCTCATACCCGTATTATTGCTCTAGTATTATTTCCTAGGTAAAGTAAACGTTTAGTGTGCGTAGAGTTGTATCATGTAACATCCCAGTGTTTGGGAGCTTATAAGGATCTAAATATAATATGTGCATTTGCAAAGTATGCATCTAAAAGTACGGGAAATTTTGGCGCGAAAGTTCAAACAAAGCAAAGTGACCAAAGTTTCACTTGACATGATGAAATAGGTCTAGTTCATCTAGCCAAGAGTACATTTGGAATGATCTTTATAACAAGTATCTTAAGAAACTAAATCATTTGATTAGACAAACCATAATTGGTTATGATCAAACACAAATCCTCAAAAACTTTAGCCACAAGTCTATAAGTGATTTGGGATAACTCATTAGGTATCTACAACTCAAATAGGGGTGAGTATCCAAATCACATAAGTGGTAATCATACTTCCACTAATGAGTAATACACAATTGAACCATTTCGTCAATAGAGGTGTTATGACCTCTCAAACAATACCTTTTCAAGTTATCAACCATTCACAAAACATCTTTCCAAATTATGGAGTACCTACTAAATGAACCTTCACAAGTAAATAACCAAAGTTTAATAGAACACAAATCATGCAGACAAGTGTTCACTCAAAACCCACAAGTGGGAAATGACACAATAATTGTATTAACTTATTTATCGAATATGTACATATTTCATCAACCATAAAAGAAGTATCTCAAATAATAAATAAATCTTCTTAAACTATTGTTAAACCTTGATCATCACATATGATACTTCCAAAAACTCTACATCTGCATTATGTTTACAAAATAAGAGGATGAAGTAAAATCAAGACACCTGAGTAAAACAAACTATCAATTATGAAATAAGTCATTAAACCCCAATAACCTTCTTATGCTCATGGTCTTACTCATCTTATACCAGTGAGCATATGAGCTATGAACACATCAATAAACCATTTGATCAACTTCCTATATTAAGACAGCATCCCATAAGCATTCCACAGCTCTATTCAAACTAACAGCCAAAAACTAAAGTATTTATGGATACAAGTAATGAATAACAACAAGATGTAACCTCTATTAAAGTAATTGAATTGATAATTAAGTAACACAAATCATATATGATATAATTACATATTTTTTTGGGAAATAAAATAAGAAGTATATGGAAGGATAATAAAAGCATTAACTAAATCTTAAACTAGATCTTGTTATGTTGCTAGACCATAGTATCTTGTTGCCCCAATCTCCTCCAAGATATTCTGCAAGAGAAGAAACCAGAAGACAGGAGGAACTACCACATGAAGATCCCCAAGAAGATTGTTTAGAGTGTGCTTGAAGTGTTACTCTAATCTTCTATAAGAGTACTTGGAAACTCTTATATCTTGATATGATCTTATTAACTCTCTTGAAAGAGTGTGATACTCCAATGTTAGTGTTATATAGAAGTAGTTTGATAACAAGCCTTGCAACCTTGTAACAGATCACTTTTGTATACTCAAACACTTGAGTGTCATACACAAACAAACAGAAAATTGAATAACCTAGTACCTCTCAGTCTCTTGTATATGAAAAGTAATTTGGGGACAAGCCTTGCAAACTTGTCCACAGATTCTTCTTATATGCTTAAGGCTAACTGATGTCATAAACTACACCTACACTCCTTTTATCATCAACCAATAGAAAGAATAACACTAAGGAAAACAAGAACCCATAATATAATCATCTAAGTAAAATCTTTGCTTGGAACAACTATTTGTTCTCACCACAAGGGTGAGATAGTTGTAGATTGAATCCAAGAGATGATATTACTTGCAATTGACACAAGGTGGAAACAGAAGGCTAGTGGCAACTAGAGAGAAGAACATCAAGCAACAGAAGACCACATGAAGCAACACTACCTCAGTAGGCGAGCATAAGAATTTATCCAGGGAATCATTAGGATATAATAGAGAATCATTAACCTCTGTCAAGCTCATCAGAGATGAGGAACTCATAAAAAATATCTTTAATGGAAACAACTATCAAGTATGGGATAATAACAAGCTATTACATCCACATGTCTTGATATGTGGAGGTAGATGAAAACAAGCTTAAAACCTTGTTTTCCAAATCCTTTTCACATATAAGACTTACAGATGATAACACAAACTCATATATATATATAACCATGCAAATGATTTCATGTCCTAAAACAACATGAGATAATATCCACACTTGGAAACTGCTGGAAAACAAACAAATAAGATTTCAAAGACACTCAAGTCCTCCATTTAATCAAGTACTAAAAACAGCAACCTTTCTTACACACATCTAAGTAAAATGTCAACCAAAGTTTGCTAAGAGTTTCAATTATAAAATATGACATGGTATCATAAAAGAAAACAAGCCCTTCACCAATTAAAATCATCTGGTTTGATATGGAATAAAATTCCATATTAAATGATTTTCATAACAGTGCATAGAACTAGTACCAAATAGTTCGACTAAGTTATTTTTTATAAGAAATTGTATTCAAAATGATACCACTCACTAGTAGGAAATAGCTTATAGCCACCAGTATACTGCTGGCGAACAGCATTTGGCGTTGGCCAGCGCTAACACCACTGGCGAACTGCATTTCCTGTTCGCGAACGCTATTCTTGCTACCGCTGGCGAACATGCCCGCGGCTTCGCCAGCGCTACAGGTGGGACCCACCTACGCGCGCTACAGCCGCTCCCTGATACTACCGCTGGCGAACTGGCCTGAGTGTTCGCAAGCGCTACGCTCACTACCGCTGGCGAACAGGTATGGTTGTTCGCCAGCGCTAAATTGTGGGCCCAGGACGCATATTAGCGCTAGCGAACAACCAGACCTGTTCGCCAGCGATAATCTGGCAGATCTGCCATAACTGGTACCACCCACCCCCCACTTTCCCCTCCACTCTCCCTTCTCCACCTTGTCCCCTCTTCTCTCTCTAGTTTGAATTTACGCCAATTTCTCCACCCTCCTACTCTCTTTTGAACCAACTAAATTTGTTTTAGTTGGTATATATATGTTTATCTCCCTCCTAACACCATTTCTACCCAAAATTTTCCCTCCCTAGCCATCTAGATCTAGAATTACATCCTCTCTCTCCAAAGCTCCAAAATTTTCCGGATATCATCGTGTAGCCATCTATTCATTTGAGGTGGGATGAATGATAATATATAATTAAATGAGTTTGTATATAAATTTTGTCCGGATACACGCGATATGCAATATGTGTGAAATTTCACCGGATTCAACAATGGTCGTGTGATGGAGACGATAAATGCATGTGTGCGCAATTTGTTGTGGAATGAAATTGAGTAGCCAACTATCGCCGGAATGTTGATTCATTTCCGTCTCGGCATAGTTTGGCACTCCCTAATAACTTCCTATTTGTAGGAAGGTCATGCCGAATTTTTTCGTGAATACGACATGAAGTGAAATTTTTGATATGAAAATGAGTTGCCACTTTGCCGGAAAGTTGATTCATTTCCGTCTCGGCAAAGTTTGGCACTCCTCTAACCTCCAATTTGTAGGAAGGTCATGCCGATTTTTTTCGTGAATATCGAAATATATATATATATATATTATGTTTGGTTCTAATATTGATTATATCGGCGCGCTCTCGTGCAGGCGACATATAATGGTGGTCGTTAAGAGTGAATGTGCCATGAATAGTTACTTGAGACACGCGACAGAAGACATGTTACAAAATGGCCGCAAGGAGATACGATGTCCATGTCGAAAGTGCAAACTAGGGGGCTTGCTCAATCCCTTTACCGGAGACTTGCTCAGTCACCTCCTCAGGTATGGTTTCATGGATGGGTATAACAGTCAGTGGGTAAGTGATGATGAAGATGATGAAGTCCATGGGGCGGCGGCGGTAGGAAATGATGTGCAACGGGACAATAACAACGATCGACTAGAACTACAACAGGACCAAGATCAGCCTCATGACCCCGCACATGATCATTGAGAAGATGTTGAACAAGACGTGGAAGAAGATCACGAGGACACAGGGACACCCCTAACGGAAGTTGTGCGTGACCCTCATCTGAAAGAACTGCTTTTGAGAAAGACGACTAAATCGATATCTTCTGCTAGAGAGCAATCAAAGCTGGCGCAACTACAGATAGACTCGAAGACACCGTTGTATGCAGGCTGCGGTCCGGGAGAGTCCCGCCTGAGAGTGGCCCTCGATGTTCTGCAGATGAAGGCGAGATACAAATGGAGCGACATAAGCGTCGATGCAAGCCTGCAATACTGGCACGATGTCCTTCCAGAGGGCAACACCTGTCCTAAAAGTTGCGACGAGGCCAAGAAAGTCGTGTGCCCATTTGATTTACATCACGAAAAATACCATGTGTGCATCAACGATTGCTACATTTATCGGAAAGAGGACACGAAAAAAACCATTTGTCCAGTTTGCAACGCCGCTCGATACAAGAAAGGGAAGAAGAAAGCTCCTCGGAAAGTTGTGTGGTACTTTCCGCTAATTCCCCGTCTGCAACGGTATTTCGCAGACCGCAAGGAAGCAGAGCTCATGCGCTGGCACGCGAAAAGGAGGAATAAAGTTTTGAAAGATCCAAATTGGAGTGAAAAAGTAATTCTGACACATCGTTCAGATGCAAGTCAATGGAAAGCAATTGACTGTGAATATCCAACGTTCGGGGCGGAGGCAAGGAACATCAGGTTGGGTGTGAGCACCGACGGACTCAATCCATTTGGCAACCAGAGCAGCACCCATAGCACCTGGCCCTAGCGAAAGATCGCAAGCGGAGGCGGAAGCTAAAGCGGAGGCGGACCGTATATCCAGCTAGTCTTCTTTGCGATTGATCTCTATATCGCGTGTACGTTGTATAGATGTCTTTATACCTTTGTAATCGTTGAACTAATTAGATGGCTATATTTTGGGTTCAAAATCTTCCGACATAAACGTGTTATTGAGATCAATGTGTATTCGTACTTATGAGAATTCGATATAGATGCATATGTATCGATGTGTTGATTTCGTTATCGATGTGTTAAATTCGTTATGGATGGATGCATATGTATCTAAGAGTGATTTATATGTGTAAAGTTTATAAATTACAGAATTTGAATGTATTTGGAACTGTATAGTATAATACCAGAATATACAAACTGTTATACAAAAAAAAAAACCTGGGAGACTTACCGCTGGCGAACTAAACTGCTACCGCTGGCCAACACTACCACTGGCGAACGTGGGGTCTAGCGCTGGCGAACCGGTACCGCTGGCGAACACGGGAGCTACCGCTGGCGAACATAGCGCTGGCGAACAACGTTCTGTTCGCCAGCGGTAACATGCACTACCGCTGGCGAAGCGTTGTTCGCCAGCGGTACCCTGCTACTACGGGCGGTGTACTGCTGGCGAACACGTGTTCGCCATCGGTAGCTGGATTTTGTTCGTCACTGGTAGCCTATTTCCTACTAGTGACTTGGTGAACCACATATGCGTTGTGTAAATATGATATTCATGCCTAAAAATAAATTTTAAAGCCATTTAATAAATTAAATGGAGAGAAATAATAAAAATCACTTAATCTAGCACCCTAAATAAAAAATACAAATATTATTCAAATTCACCAAAACAAAACATGGTGAGATGTAAAATTTGATGAGGAATTCAAATATATTTTTTATTAATTTTTCTGCTTATAAATTGGCCCTGAAAATAAATGTTTTTGTTCAGTTTATAAGATAGAAGGACTTCTTAGTAAATTGTAAAAACTTCCAGGGGGTTTTCCGGAAAACTTTATTTCTTTTCCAACACCGGCCAGAAGGACAGCAGAGGCATGCCGCCGCCGTCGACTCGGCCTGGCCACGTCCTGCTTGCGGCTCTTCCGCACGGATAAGAGGGAGGAGACGCCCTCCCAACTCGCTCACTCTCTCTTCTCCCTCGCACTCGCTCTCTCCGTACCTCTCTGTGAAGAACGAGAACCAAACCCTAACCTAGTTTCTGCCGGCCGCCGCCTATCGTCGTCGACTCCGGCCATCCCCGGAGAATCTGAGACCATCACTAGCTCCGCCTGGATGTCCTCCACATCCCATGCGAGTCTTGTTTGCTGGGAAACTCTGGGAGGTCGAATCGGGTCATCCCCTTCATCTCCGGCCGCCGCGGGAAAAAGCTCGCCGCCGGTGATTGGAACCTCGCCGGGCCTCACCGACACCTCCACAAGCTCCAGGGTGAGAAGATGAATCTTAGGGTGCCTTTAATTTTGCATTTGATCGACGAACGCTTTCTGTCGCCGTTGGCCGAGCTCGCCGCCGTGCCATTGCTCACCGTCGGCAACTCCGGTGACCAAATGGTCACATCTCCGCCACCCCTACGTTCACCGAGTCATCCTCTAGCTAGTGCAAGCAATGAATCGAATCAATTTGCAGCAGATCATCAAATTCGAGCTTCACAGAGGAGATCCTCTCCTTTGATGACGCGGGCATGATGTCATCATGACGTCATGGGCCTTTTCCTTCTGTTTTTATTTATTTTTTGTATAGGAAATGAAAACTGACAGGTGGACCCCTTCTTAATTCAAATAAAAAACTAAATAATTAAAATTGATAATTCAATAACTTTAATTCTATAAATCATAAAAATATAAATAATATATCATATTAATCAAAAAATTTAAATCTATTTGATTATGAAATTTTCAAATGAATTTGATAAAGTTAAAAATTAAACATTTTCCTTTAATTACTTAAATCATTTAAAATAAAGAAAAATAATAAATAATTCATAAAATCGGAAAAATACAAATTATTTACCAAAATGCTCCAAATGACAAATACAATCCACCTATGATGTTTTCAAAGTCATTTGCTAAATTTTTCATGTGTGCTATATTTGCTTAGTCATTTAGTTCATTTAAAATTAATAAAATAGTAGCTTATTCAAATATTTTCAGAAAACATAAAATGATATATCAAATTAAAGAGAAAAGAATTTCCAATTCAAATATGTCAAAAATAAAAAAAAAAATTTAACTTAGAAACTTGTTTCTACACATATACTGGAATTCTCTTATATTCCATTATAACCGACAATAACTACCTTAATATAATTTCCTTACTAATAAACCTCATGTTTTCACACCTACTAAAAACCTACCATCACAAGTCATTAGCAAGTATTGTGATGATAGAGTTAGTTGTATTAGTTCATCATTTTCAATTAAACTCTTTGTCATATGCTCTACCCTCTCTGAATATAAAACAAAATGTGACTGTTATCTTTTCAATAGTTGTTTTCCAGGTGTTATTGTCTTATTGTCTAACCATGTTATAACACTTCTACTTAAACATGATAACAATTGTTTGCCAAGTAAAAGTGAAACACATGTAACTCTAAAAGAAGTAATAACCACATCACCTCAAGTAATGAAACAATTCACCTAAAACATATGTGATTGAGATATCGTATCA
Organism: Alopecurus myosuroides; assembly: GCA_028641055.1. Lineage (NCBI taxonomy): Eukaryota > Viridiplantae > Streptophyta > Magnoliopsida > Poales > Poaceae > Alopecurus > Alopecurus myosuroides. The sequence goes on along the minus strand of CM054063.1, from coordinate 297,049,354 downwards.
AACGTGGCTTACACTTGTAAGCTGGGGTATTTTTCAGAGTATTTCAAGATGCATCTCATTATTATGCATATATCATCTTTCCATTGTTTTCTGTAGTCCTTACTAGGACTACTTTGCTATCTTTCAGATGTCGGAATTGTCTACGTGACCTCGAACCCCAAAGACATTGATTATTATGATTATTTCAATCTCAGGCAAGTTCATCACTTGCTCATATCATTTGCATTACTTCATAAAAAACTAATTGCAAAAACTCTATCGTATTACCATCTAGTCTCAAAAGAATGCATGATCCTATTTTTTATAATATTATGACTAATTGAATGACTACCCGAGTGGTAGTGTTCTGTTTGGTGGGCGGATGGAACCATGCTAAGATGAATAGGTCAAAGGAAGGTTCCATCTGCACGGGAACGTATTACCTAGGATTAATCACAACTGCCGTCAGGATTCTTGCACCGTAAATTCGCGTTAACCATGGGTCTTCTATGGGGGGAGTAAGTCAGCCGTGATCTTTTCTCGTTCGCATGTCAACGGGCTGCCAGAGACGTACGATGTAGGTCTTGCGAGACTACATGCACATGTGTGGGATCCCTTAATTCCCACGGACTCTGCGGGTCTATGATGGTTTGCCAGGGGCGCGTAGATATCCATCGTGAGGGGTGGAATCAGGCGTTCAATCTGCTGGCAGAAATGGGTGGGCATTCGTTGTGCAGAGAAGCACAGTTTGGCTTGGACCAACAACCGGGTCCCACACCTGAGTGGGAGTGGAAAGGATCTCGAGCCTGGTTGTGTAACATGGTCTTGGTCGTCCATGGGTAAAGTAACGCACCTCTGCAGAGTGTAAAAGGATGTGACATGTTACCCCTTGTTCCGGGAAGGAGTTGCGAACGCCGTAGGAAAGGCAACTCCATGAAGTTCTAGTCCTGTGAAGATCTGGCGGGCATAGTCTTCAGAATTAAAAGCAACCTCTTGAAGAAAAATTTAGAAAAACCATGCATTAGCTTATGACTCTTTTGAGTCTAAAGCTGTAGTTAGTGCATCAAACTATTCCCTATATATCATGAACTGGCTGAGTAACGCTCGTTACTCATTCGTTCCCGTTTGACCCCCTTCTTAGAGATGAAGCCTTATGGAAGTCATCATCATGAAGCCATCGCTACCCCATGAATCTAGGTGGGGTCATATACTAATTAGTCGGTGAAGCATCGTCATCTACAACGCTGATGGAGGAGAAGCTATCAAGGTGTAGGTGGAGTCCATTCTTGGACTTAGTTGTGTCAAGCCATAGATTAGGGCTGACATCAGCCGTAGTAGATTTAGTCCTGAGCTAGAGTTCTTCTCCAGCTTGGATCTTCGAATTGCTTCTTCTGATATTTCATTTGTAAGAGATCTTCTTTGATTCTTCAAAGAGATTATCGAGATTTTGTAATGAAGTTTGTATCCTATAGTTTTGCCTGGACCTGCTATGTTTCTGTTGTACTACTCTGAGGGATGTAATATTCACGGATAAGTCCTTCTGTGGGTATTATGTCATCGACTTGCGCACTACACATGCAGGGGTGTGCTGGGTCACCACAGATGGTATCAGAGCGAAGCAACCTTAGGTCAAAAACCTTTTAGGAGATCTGTAGGTTGGTAAATATTATAGGAAGCCATCTTATCTAAACCACATTCCCTACAACTATGATGATCATCAACTTGAGAATGATACGATCATACTTGTATAGAATTTCTTACTCAACTTGAGTAAATATACTTATCTATTTTCCGTATATCTAGGTATGATTAGTTTGAAGTTTAGCATACATCAGTTTAATCGAGAAGAAGAGTTGTGACATAGTCACAGATGATTAAATCACAGTTATCATTACCCCATTCTATGAATGTATAGGATGGAGTAGAACTTGTTATAGAGTAAGCATAGGAAGCATCAATAAGGTATGTTAAGAATCATGAGAGTTACTAGACCAAAGTAACTATGGGGTATACACCATATCCTTAGTTACCATGTCTAGAGGTGAATCATGTTAGTATAGTATAGAATTAGGAGAAGGCATAAGCATGGATGGAAGCTATATTAATACTCCTATGATGTGATCAACACCATGAAGGATCAACAGATACCATGAGAAGCTTATCATAATCAAGATGAAGTAATTCACTTACATAATACCTAGTCCTATATGGAATTAAGATAGACAACAACTACTATCGGATCATTTTATCTTGGTTTATTCCACTGCAATAGGGCATGAAATTGGAGTAATTACCTGGGCAAAGAGTGGTTATGTAGAATAGGATTACAAGGTACGATGTATCTACTTGTAGTGTATAGCATTTAAGTGCCTTGGTACTTGAGATGTTTTACTCTAAGTAATCCTATTTTACAAGCTTTTAATGCATGAGTGATAACTGCATTTGGGATTTATTGGATCTTATTTGGATCTTTCATTGACTAGATCTGTACATGAAGATTGAACTTGATGTGCATATGCATGTGCAAACACTGAGTTATTTCTTGATGTTACTGATCTAGAGGGTATAGGATCAAAATGAGAGCGGTCTGAGTAATCAGCAGATTGATACAACCACAAAAGCTCTGGAAGATCAGAAATTCAAGAAAGCAGAAGTCAATAAAGCCACTGATGGATATGGACCACATTCCACATCTTGTTTGGAGTTGGAAACATACTTCATCAACACATGGAGATAGACCACAAGTGATACCAAGAAAATCACAGGAGTAGCTATATTCGAGAAGGAAATAGGTAGAACTTGAGAGATCTGATCATAGAGTCACCCTATAGAAGTTGAAAACCAAAGATATAGAAGGACCATAGAGAGTCACCAGTGGAATAGGTTATAGTCACCTATAGGGAAGAGTTAAAACTCGAGGAAACTCGAAGATATTTTCGCTAAAAAAATTGAGTCTTAGTCAATGTACACTACGTTGTACAAGTTTCTTTGATCAGTATTCCTCTTGAGACCATTAGATTGAACCAAATGGAAGTCTAACCATAGACAATACCCATTGTACTGGAAGAATCTTATTGGTTATTCATCACCTGGTGGATATACCAAATGTTCTTCCGAAAGCCGTGAGAGATAGGAAACCATACCTATTCATCGAAGAACGAAACTTGGTATCAACTATATGGTGGAGATACCACGTGTTCTTCGTGAGACCATTAGGCAGGCTTAGTAACAAAACAGATTTGTCATAACAACAGGCTTAGTATTAGATTATTATGCAAGACAGTGGAAGGTGAACAATCCAGACAAGAGGCTACACATGCTAAGGTCAACACAAGAAACAGATGTGAAGATTCAACGGTCTACAGAAGTTCTCTCTACCTATCTTTACGTGAGAGAGGTTGAACTTCGGGACGAAGTTATTGTTAAGGGGGAGATACTGTAACATCCCAGTGTTTGGTAGGTTATAAGGATCTAAATATAATATGTGCATTTGCAAGAATCTCAAAGTACGGGAAATTTTGGCGCGAAAGTTTAAACAAAGCAAAGTGACCAAAGTTTCACTTGACATGATGAAATAGTTCTAGTTCATCTAGCCAAGAATACATTTGGAATGATCTTTATAACAAGTGCCGTAAGAAACTAAATCATTTGATTAGACAAACCATAATTGGTTATGATCAAACACAAATCCTCAACAACTTTAACCACAAGTCTACAAGTGATTTGGGATAACTCATTAGGTATATACAACTCAAATAGGGGTGAGTATCCAAATCACATAAGTGGTAATAATACTTCCACTAATGAGTAATACACAATTGAACTATCTCGTCAATAGAGGTGTTATGACCTCTCAAACAATACCTTTTCAAGTTATCAACCATTCACAAAACATCTTTCCAAATTATGGAGTACCTACTAAATGAACCTTCACAAGTAAATAACCAAAGTTTAATAGAACAAAAATCATGCAGATAAGTGTTAACTCAAAACCCACAAGTGGGAAATGACACAATAATTGTATTAACTTATTTATCGAATATGTACATATCTCATCAACCATAAAAGAAGTATCTCAGAGAATAAATAAATCTTCTTAAACTACTGTTAAACCTTGATCATCACATATGATACTTCCAAAAACTCTACATCTGCATTATGTTTACAAAATAAGAGGATGAAGTAAAATCAAGACACCTGAGTAAAACAAACTATCAATTATGACATAAGTCATTAAACCCCAATAACCTTCTTATGTTCATGGTCTTACTCATCTTATACCAGTGAGCATATGAGCTATGAACACATCAATAAACCATTTGATCAACTTCCTATATTAAGACAGCATCCCATAAGCATTCCACAGCTCTATTCAAACTAACATCCAAAAACTAAAGTATTTCTGGATACAAGTAATGAATAACAACAAGATGTAACCTCTATTAAAGGAATTGAATTGATAATTAAGTAACACAGATCATATATAATATAATTACATATTTTTTTGGGAAATAAAATAAGAAGTATATGGAAGGATAATAAAAGCATTAACTAAATCTTAAACTAGATCTTGTTATGTTGCTAGACCATAGTATCTTGTTGCCCCGATCTCCTCCAAGATATTCTGCAAGAGAAGAAACCAGAAGACAGGAGGAACTACCACATGAAGATCCCCAAGAAGATTGTTTAGAGTGTGCTTGAAGTTCTACTCTAATCTTCTATAAGAGTACTTGGAAACTCTTATATCTTGATATGATCTTATTAACTCTCTTGAAAGAGTGTGATACTCCAATGTTAGTGTTATATAGAAGTAGTTTGATAACAAGCCTTGCAACCTTGTAACAGATCACTTTTGTATACTCAAACACTTGAGTGTCATATACAAACAAACAGAAAATTGAATAACCTAGTACATCTCAGTCTCTTGTATATGAAAAGTAATTTGGGGACAAGGCTTGCAAACTTGTCCACAGATTCTTCTTATATGCTTAAGGCTAACTGATGTCATAAACTACACCTACACTCCTTTTATCATCAACCAATAGAAAGAATAACACTAAGGAAAACAAGAAACCACAATATAATCATCTAAGTAAAATCTTTGCTTGGAACAACTGTTTGTTCTCACCACAAGGGTGAGATAGTTGTAGATTGAATCCAAGAGATGATATTACTTGCAATTGACACAAGGTGGAAACAAAAAGCTAGTGGCAACTAGAGAGAAGAACATCAAGCAACAGAAGACCACATGAAGCAACACTGCCTCAGTAGGTGAGCATAAGAATTTATCCATGGAATCATTAGGATATAATAGAGAATCATTAACCTCTGTCAAGCTCATCAGAGATGAGGAACTCATAAAAAATATCTTTAATGGAAACAACTATCAAGTATGGGATAATAACAAGCTATTACATCCACATGTCTTGATATGTGGAGGTAGATGAAAACAAGCTTAAAACCTTGTTTTCCAAATCCTTTTCACATATAAGACTTACAGATGATAACAAAAACTCATCTATATATATAACCATGCAAATGATTTCATGTCCTAAAACAACATGAGATAATATCTACACTTGGAAACTGGTGGAAAACAAACAAATAAGATTTCAAAGCCACTCAAGTCTTCCATTTAATCAAGTACTAAAAACAGCAACCTTTCTTACACACATCTAAGTAAAATGTCAACCAAAGTTTGCTAAGAGTTTCAATTATAAAAGATGACATGGTATCATAAAAGAAAACAAGCCCTTCACCAATTAAAATCATCTGGTTTGATATGGAATAAAATTCCATATTAAATGATTTTCATAACAGTGCATAGAACTAGTACCAAATAGTTTGACTAACTTGTTTTTTATAAGAAATTGTATTCAAAATGATCCATTTATAACATACCACTTGTTGAACCACATGTGTGTTGTGTAAATATGATATTCATGCCTAAAAATAAATTTTAAAGCCATTTAATAAATTAAATGGAGAGAAATAATAAAAGTCACTTAATCTAGCACCCTAAATAAAAAATACAAATATTATTCAAATTCACCAAAACAAAACATGGTGAGATGTAAAATTTGATGAGGAATTCAAATATATTTTTTATTAATTTTTCTACTTACAAATTGGCCCTGAAAACAAATGTTTTTGTTCAGTTTATAAGACAGAAGGACTTCTTAGTAAATTGTAAAAACTTCCAGGGGGTTTTCCGGAAAACTTTATTTCTTTTCAAACTCCGGCCAGAAGGACAGCAGAGGCGTGCCGCCGCCGTCGACTTGACCTGGCCACGTCCTGCTTGCCGCTCTTCCGCACAGATAAGAGGGAGGAGACGCCCTCCCAACTTGCCACTCGCTCTCTCCGTACCTCTCTGTGAAGAACCGGAACCAAACGCTAACCTAGTTTCTGCCGGCTGCCGCCTATCGCCGTCGACTCCGGCCATCCCCGGAGAAGCTGAGACCATCATTAGCTCCGCCTGGATGTCCTCCACCTCCCATGCGAGTCTCGTTTGCTGGGAAACTCTGGGGAGGTCGAATCGGGTCATCCCCTACATCTCCGGCCGCCGCCGGAAAGATCTCGCCGCCGGTGATTGGAACCTCGCCGGGCTTCACCGCCACCTCCACAAGCTCCAGGGTGAGAATAGGAATCTTAGGGTGCCTTTAATTTTGCATTTGATTGACGAACGCTTGTTGTCGCCGTTGGCCGAGCTCGCCGTCGTGCCATTGCTCACCGCCGGCAACTCCGGTGACCAAATGGTCACATCTCCGCCACCCCTACGTTCACCGAGTCATCCTCTAGCTAGTGCAAGCAATGAATCAAATCAATTTGCAGCGGATCATCAAATTTGAGCTTCACATAGGAGATCCTCTCCTCTGATGACGCGGGCATGATGTCATCATGACGTCATGGGCCTTTTCCTTCTGTTTTTATTTATTTTTGTATAGGAAATGAATACTGACAGTTGGAACCCTTGTTAATTCAAATAATAAAAGAAAAATAATTAAAATTGATAATTCAATAACTTTAATTCTATAAATCAGAAAAATTAAATATATTTGATTATGAAATTTTCAAATGAATTTGATAAAGTTTAAAATTAAAAATTTTCCTTTAATTACTTAAATCATTTAAAATAAAGAAAAATAATAAATAATTCATAAAATCAGAAAAATACAAATTATACACCAAAATACTCCAAATGACAAATACAATCCACCTATGATGTTTTCAAAGTCAGTTGCTAAAGTTTTCATGTGTGCTATATTTGCTTAGTCATTTAATTCATTTAAAATTAATAAAATAGTAGCTTATTCAAATATTTTCAGAAAACATAAAATGTTATATCAAATTAAAGAGAAAAGAATTTCCAATTCAAATAGGTAAAAAATAAAACATTTTGTTTAACTTAGAAACGTGTTTCTACACATATACTGGAATTCTCTTATATTCCATTATAACCGACAATAACTACCTTAATATAATTTCCTTACTAATAAACCTCATGTTTTCACACCTACTAAAAACCTACCATCACAAGTCATTAGCAAGTATTGTGATGATAGAGTTAGTTGTATTAGTTCATCATTTTCAATTAAACTCTTTGTCATATACTCTACCCTCTCTGAATATAAAACAAAATGTGACTGTTATCTTTTCAATAGTTGTTTTCCAGGTGTTATTGTCTTATTGTCTAACCTTGTTATAAGAATTCTACTTAAACATGATAACAATTGTTTGCCAAGTAAAAGTGAAACACATGTAACTCTAAAAGAAGTAATAACCACATCACCTCAAGTAATGAAACAATTCACCTAAAACATATGTGATTGAGATATCGTATCAAACGTGGCTTACACTTGTAAGCTGGGGTATTTTTCAGAGTATTTCATGATGCATCTCATTATTATGCATGTATCATCTTACCATTGTTTTCTGTAGTCCTTACCAGGACTACTTTTCTATCTTTCAGATGTCGGAATTGTCTACGTGACCTTGAACCCCGAAGACATTGATTATTATGATTATTTCAATCTCAGGCAAGTTCATCACTTGCTCATATCCTTTGCAGTACTTCATAACAAACTAATTGCAAAAACTCTATCGTATTACTATCTAGTCTCAAAAGAATGCATGATCCTATTTTTTTATAATATTATGACTAATTGAATGACTACCCGAGTGGTAGTATTCTGTTTGGTGGGCGGATGGAACCATGGTAAGATGAATAGGTCAAAGGAAGGTTCCATCTGCACGGGAACGTATTACCTAGGATTAATCACAACTGCCGTCAGGATTCTTGCGCCGTAAATTTGCGTTAACCATGGGTCTTCTATGGGGGGAGTAAGTCAGCCGTGATCTTTTCTCGGTCGCATGTCAACGGGCTGCCAGAGACGTACGCTGTAGGTCTTGCGAGACTACATGCACATGGGTGGGATCCCTTAATTCCCACGAACTCTATGGGACTATGATGGTCTGCCAGGGGCGCGTAGATATCCATCGTGAGGGGTGGAATCAGGCGTTCAACCTGCTGGCAGAAATGGGTGGGCATGCGTTGTGCGGAGAAGCACGGTTTGGCTTGGACCAACAACCGGGCCCCACACCTGAGTGGGTGTCGCACCCGGACTTCTAGAGGATACTCACAGCCCGCTAAACAGTAGATAAATGGCTTACGGGGCATACCGGCACCATCCCATAGAAATCCGACTACTTCCATTGACGTACTTCATAACATACACACATGGTACGTCAACGGCATTTGAACAAGTGATATCACAACAAATCTCTAAGACACAAAGAAATAGAAATAAGTGGCAAAAGCTCTCACTAGAGCAGAGATAGCAAATACAATCATCCAGAGGACACATGTCCCAACAAGTAATCATTACATCAAGCGGAAGCATCCAAAGTGTCTGAGTACAGACAAGATCCAAATAGGCCTAAGAGGCCGGAAACGAAAAGACGGAGCCCATCCACGATGTCTCGGATCCTGCCCGGGTCTGCTATCTACTCGTCAGCAGCCTCGTCATACTCCACGTAGTAGCCACCATGGGGATCCTCGGAAACGTAGTCTGCAGAACACGCAGCCCCAAAGGGGTCAGTACAGACGAGTACTGGCAAGCAAGACGCACAAGATACCAAAGTGTACCCGGCAACACCAAGTACAGATGCTTTGGGTTCAACGGAAGATAGGTGATACAAAAAGTGCGGCAGCGGGCTGCCTAACCAACTACAGAGACACGCTACAACATCCGGCTAAAAGGAAGGGTTAAGATAGCGCATCAGAACCAACTACCACTAACCTCAAACAAACCCATCCTGGATCTCGCCCCTTATCCAAAGAAGCAATCCGAGGATAACTTACACAGTTGGTTTAATGAAGGTTCAGGTTATTGTGTCAATAATTCTATTACTAGTCAACTTATTATTGATTAGGGGTAAGTTGTCTAATCCTTGTTAGCCAGCCCTATCACCAAGTCATCCATAACCGCGGACAACACGGCTTCTCGAGAAGATTTAACCCTGCAGGGGTGCACCAATTTGGTCGTACACGTAAGAATATCCCGCCAGGCGGGGATCAAACCCACCAAGCGAAACACTCAACACAACCCAACTCTTCTTCGCATCAATCCCAAAGAACCACGTGCTGTGCGTGCGCGGCTAATCGAGCCCCCATGAAGAAAAGGGGGACCCTCATAGCACTGGAAGACCACGCCGCCCTAAATGCCGACTACAAAAGTTCCACCCTGGCGCCGAGGGTTCGTACCTGCATATGCGTGCATCAAATGGAAATCCTGAACTAAGTGTGGAGATTTGCACGAGATGTGAATCGAATCATAGTTGCGGGGGGCGCCCATACACGCTTCCCACATGCGGTTAGCGCGCTCAACATGGATCAAGAAGACAAGAACTTTTCCTGAGTTCGACACTAGCAGGCCTCAAAACCATACCCGGCCTCCTGCCGGTGCCTTATCATCAAATTAGCATTACCTCAAACATTAACAGGTTGTTGTTTTAAACATCGAGCCCCCAGAACATAATAAATATGGTAAAAGAAATAACGGACAGCAGACTCAAGCATAAACAACCCTAAGCATGCTAGTAAGACACAGGTAACAAGCAACAGGGTTATAGGTGTGGAGGTGAGGCTATATCAGGGTTACAGGATAACATGTGATAGGATCGGAACACAAGCATCGAATCTTAGGGCTAGCAGATTAGACAACGGAAAGTATAGGTATCCAGTGTGGAAAGGACACAATGGTTCAGGTGAGTGAATACTTGCCTGCAAACTCAGCAGCCTGGTACTGAGCTAACTCCTCTGAAGTAGTGTCGTAAACCTCGTCTGTCTCAACGTCGTCGTCTATTCGAGAAGAAGCAAACAAACAACGCAGAGAGACAAACAATCAATAACATGGCATAATGCACAATCATGCGATGATGCATGACAATTTAATTGATGCATCAAAGATAAACTAGTTGACAGGGTAACATAATTAAATGGGACCATATGCAATTTGGGTTGCATGTAGAAAATCCCATGAATTAAGGTTGAATTAAATGATCTACAACTGACCATCATGTGAAGGTTGATTAGAATGATGCATGGATGAGGAAAACAATAAGAAAACAACAATAGCTTCAATTTGAAAAGGTGTTTACCAAGTTTGTAATTTTATTTATTAAGTTATGAAATTTGGCTTCGTAAATGAGTTACACAAGCATTTGTTGTTTTCAACCATTTTAATTTGCTCAAAATAGATAACCAAATTCATATTTGGAAAGAACACAAAATTTTAGATGGAATTCATGTTTCATTTGTTGAAAAGGGAATTAAAATGAACAAGTTATTAATTTGACAATTTTAAATGCATTAATTAAGAAACAGTTGTTTTCAGCAATTTAATTTATTCAAAATAGAAAACAAAGTTTATATTTGGAAAGCTTATTCAATTTTGCATGGAAAACATATTTTACATGTGCCATTTGAATTAAATTTGAATTAGTTATGAATTTGACCAAATTATGAATTTTGCAATTTAAAAGGTTTAATTAAAGCATTGAATTATTGCACCACTTTTAATTAGGAAAAACAGTAAACAAATTGTATTGAAAATGTTGAAAACATGTAGCAAATGTTTCACTGAAAAATTTTAGCTATTAAACATAATTTTTGGATCATTATTGAATTTATTATGCAATTTTTCATAGTCATTTTTATTCCGCCCCTTTTAGTAAACAGAGGGAAACATGTTCAAATTTACTTCAATTGTAACCAAATAAAATACCAATGTGTAGATTTTGTTAAGACAAATTTTTAGAGCCCAAGTTTGCTCAAATTGGATGAACAGAACTCAAGTTATGAAATTCCAAAGTTTCAAATTTTTATTGCATTTTCTGTATTTAATTATTTAGTGCAAAACTTATTACAGAAACATGTTGCAACTTTGACATTAACAGAAAGAGCACAAGATTCTGAATCTATAGCAATTTGAATCGTTGAAATTGGATCAAAATTCAATTTGTTATTGATTTTACAATTAAAGATCCAGATCTGTTTTACTGGAATCGGGAAATAAAAAGAAAATGGGAGGCAAAAGGGGGTGGCTTTGCGCCTGGGGGGATTCGAACTCAGGCCCTCCTGGATGCGCGCGCACGGTGTGTTACCAACTGGGTTGTGCTCGGCTTGTGATGTATACAGAGTGCGTGTGGTTTTGAGGTAAGGCTCCCGGCTTAAGCCTGACGAAACTGAACCAAGATGCAGTTAACTGCAAGCAAACGGAGAAAAACGACGGCGATCGACCGCCGGGCTGCTGCGGCCTGTGCCGCGCGCGGGCGCTCGCCTGCGGGGCAGAGAGGAGGAGAGTGGGGAGAGGGGGAGAGGAGAGGGCGAGGGGTGCTCACCGCGGCCCGAGCGATCGGGAGCTGGCGACAGGAGGAGAGGGAGTCGGTGGTTGGCCGGCGGCGACTGGTGCTTGGCGGCGGCGACTCGATGCTCCAGGGCTCCTCCCTGGAAGGGGAAGCGGAGGAGGAGGATGAGGCCTTTCCGTTCCCGCAGAAAGGGGGCCTTGACGGCGAGCGTAGCGGCGGCGGTTGGAGCTTCAACTTCCGGTAATGGAGGCCATGGGGGAGGTGAGGTTCAGAGAAGAAAAGGGGAAGGGAGAGGAAGAGAGAAACGGCGGCTACTTGAGGGGGAAGAAGGGTGGAGAGCTAGGTTAGGGTTTGGAGCCTCGAGGGGGGAGAGGGATAAGTAGGGAGGAGGGGGAGCAGGTGCTCTGCAGGTGGGGGAGGTCGCTCCTCCTCTGTCTCCGTACAGAGGAGGAAGACGACAGAGGTGGGGAGCGCATGGGCTTGTGGGGTGTGGTGGACTGGCCCAATTGGGCTGGCCTGCCCTCCCCCTTTTTTTTTTGCTGTTTTTGTTTCTATTTTTTTTTGCTGAAAAGAAAAGAAAGAAAAGAATGGGTTTTTGGTTTAAGAAAATTTTGGGGTTAATTTTTTGTAAGTTATTTATTGCAAAAGCACAGTTGTGCAACTTTTTGTTTTCCAAAAATTTAACGTTTGTTGCTGTTTGAAAATTCAAATGAATTTGAGTGCAAATTTGCAATAATTGATTTATTGAAACTTAATCAAGTTTAAAGTTTGGAATTTCAAGTTTATTGGAAACAATTGGATGTTTTGATTTGAATGTTCCATTTGAAAAAATAGTAACAGAACAAGTATGAAACAAGAATTTGAAATTTGGTTTGAAATTCAAATGGAAAAACAAGGGAAAATAAATGCAATGCTTATGATGACATGATGCAAACTTAATTTAAACAAAAAGCAAACATTCTAGGTTTTTTTTTCATACTTGGGATGTTACAAAACGCCCCCCCTTGAAGGAATCGCGCCCCGAGATTCCTACTGAGAAGAGAAAAGGTCCTGATACTTCTTGCGAAGATCCTCTTCGGTCTCCCACGTTGCCTCTTTATCGGAATGATGGGACCACTGCACTTTGAAGAACTTAGTGCTTTTGTTGCGAGTTTTACGCTCGGTCTCATCGAGAATGCGAATAGGGTGCTCCTCATAAGAGAGATCTTCTTGCAGATCAATGGAATCATGATCAACTGCACGACCTGGATCTTTGAAGCACCTCTTGAGCTGTGACACGTGAAACACATCGTGCACCTTGGATAGCTTTTCTGGAAGTTCAAGATGATAGGCATTTTCTGCACGCCTTGAGAGAATGTTGAAAGGACCAATATATCTTGGTGCAAGCTTTCCTTTTACACCAAAACGATGAGTGCGTCTGAGGGGAGTTACACGGAGATATGCTTTGTCTCCAGCTGCATAGACCATGTCCCTGTGCTTGCTGTCATAGTAGCTTTTCTGACGAGACTGAGCAATCTTGAGATTGTCACGAATGATTCAAACTTTCTCTTCGGCTTCCTTAACAATGTCAGGGCCTAAGAGTGAACGTTCACCAGCTCCATACCAATTGATTGGACTCCTGCATCTACGGCCATAGAGAGCCTCAAATGGTGCCATGCCTAGGCTTGCCTGGAAGCTGTTGTTGTAGGAGAATTCAGCATATGGAAGACATTCCTCCCATTTCATGCCAAAAGAGAGACCACATGCTCTGAGCATATCCTCGAGAATCTGATTGACTCTTTCGACTTGCCCTTGAGACTGAGGGTGATAGGTTGTGCTGAACAGAAGCTTGGTGCCCAATGCTTCTTGAAAGCTTTTCCAGAAATGAGAAGTGAAGATGCTTTCACGGTCTGAGCTTATTTCCAATGGAACACCATGAAGAGGAACAATCTTTGCTGTGTAGAGCTCTGCTAACTGACTAGCTGAGATTGTTTCTTTGACAGGAAAGAAGTGAGCGACTTTAGTGAGTCGATCAATGACAACGAAGATTGCATCGTTGCCCCTCTTTGACTTTGGAAAACCAGTGACGAAGTCCATTTCGATCATGTCCCACTTCCACTCAGGGATTTTTAGAGGTTGGAGAAGACCGGCTGTTTTCTGATGAACTGCCTTAACACGTTGACAAACGTCGCATTCAGAAACGTATTGAGAAATTTCACGTTTCATGCTAGGCCACCAATAAGTGTCTTGAGATCCTGGTACATCTGTGTACGTCCAGGGTGTACGGAGAGAGGAGTTTCATGAGCCTCCTTGAGAATGACATCTTTGAGACTTTGAATCTGAGGGACTGCAATGCGTCCTACGAAGAACACAATTCCCTTGTCATCAATTGAGAAGCACTCAAATTTCTCATTGCCTGCTTTGATGTGCTCTACAATCTTCTTGATTTCAGCATCACGAAGTTGTTCAGAACGAATCTTGTCCTCGAGAGTTGGAGTGGCTGTCAAGTTTGCAAGATAGCCTTGAGGAACAAGACCAAGGTTGAGCTTCTGGAATTCTTCATGAAGAGGAGGTTGGCTTTCCATGATCATGAGATTATTGCAATACGACTTGCGACTGAGAGCATCGGCCATAACATTAGCCTTGCCTGGAGTGTAAGAAATGGTAAGATCAAAGTCTTTGATCTTTTCAATCCATCTCCTTTGTCTGAGGTATAGATCTGGTTGAGTGAAGATATACTTCAGACTCTTATGATCGGAAAAGATTTCAGTGCGGTTACCCAACAAGTATTGTCTCCATTTCTTGAGGGCAAACACAACTGCTACAAGTTCAAGGTCATGAGTGGGATAATTGAGCTCATGTGTGTTCAACTGACGTGAAGCATAAGCCACAACTTGACGTTCTTGCATAAGAACTGCACCTAGACCTTGGAGAGAAGCATCATAGAATATTTGGAAAGGTTTGGAAGGATCTGGGCCAACCAGAATTGGTGTAGAAGTAAGTTTAGTATACAGGAGATTGAAACTTTCATCACATTGTGGAGACCAGACGAACTTCTTGTCCTTCTTTGTGAGGTCAGTGAGAGGTTTGGCAATCTTGGAGAAGTTTTGGACGAAGCGACGGCAATAGCTAGCAAAGCCAAGGAAACTTCTTACTTGCTTCACCGTCTTTGGAGGTTTCCAATCAACAATTTCTTTAACCTTTTCTGGATCAATGGCTATGCCCTTGGCAGAGATGACATGACCAAGGTAAGCAACTTCTGAAATCCAGAACTCACATTTGGAGAATTTGGCATAGAGACGATGCTCGCGAAGCTTCATGAGAGTGAGACGAAGATGTTCTTCATGCTCCTCCTCGGATTTTGAGTAGACAAGAATGTCATCAAGATATACCACAACGAACTTGTCGAGGTATTCATGGAAGACAGAATTCATGAGTCGAGAGAATGTCGCCGGTGCATTGGTGAGACCAAAGGACATGACGGTGAATTCATATAGACCGTAGCGAGTGGTGAAGGATGTCTATGGAATATCCTCTTTTCTGATCTTTATTTGATGGTAACCCATTCTCAAGTCCAACTTGGAGAATATTGAGGCTCCAGCAAGTTGATCAAAAAGATCATCGATACGAGGAATTGGATACTTGTTTTTGATGGTTTTCTCGTTAAGAGGGCGATAGTCAACAACGAGTCTCTTTGTGTGATCCTTCTTCGCAACGAACAGAGTTGGGCAACCCCAAGCCGAGGAACTAGGTTGAATGTAACCTTTTTCCATGTACATATCAATTTGTTCCTTCAACAACTTCAGCTCGGGAGTTCCTATCTTGTAGGGATGCTTAGAGATTGGAGCAGTACCTGGTTCAAGTTCGATCACGAACTCAACAGCTCTGTCCAGAGGCATCCCTGGCAACTCTTCTGGAAAGACGTCAGGGAAGTCGCAAACCACCGGAACATTTTCAAGTGAAGGTAGAGGTTTTGCATTGAGGGTGCACAGCTGAATGGAACTTGATTCATGTGGAGAATAGATTATCTGGCCAGAAGGGTGGGACAGAGTTATTGACTTCTGAGCACAGTCAATTCTTGCTTTATTGGCCTTCAGCCAATCCATACCAAGAATGACATCAATGTCAGAATTGCCAAGCAATATGAGAGAAGCAAGGAATATGTGGCCTCCAATTAGAATTTGATTTTTGTGACTGATCTTGGACGTTTGCATAGTTGCTCCAGGGGAGTTGACCACTAGCGGGGAACCCAAACCAACAAAAGGGAGTTTAATTGCTGTCGCAAAGATCTTTGACACGAAAGAATGTGATGCTCCGGTATCAAACAACACTTTAGCTGGATTAGAGTTTACGGGAAATGTACCGAGAACGACGTCAGGAGCTTCCTCAGCTTTGTCGATCTTGACATGATTCACCCTTGCGGTCCTCCCGACAGGCCTATTGTTGGAGTTGAAGGCCTTAGGCGGGGGAGCGCGCACCATTGCCTGGTTTGTGTTAGGACGAGGTGGTGGTGGAGGTAGCTGCCTCTGCGTGCACTTGTCGGCGTAGTGTCCCGTCTGCTTGCACTTGTAGCAAGTGACGACACGAGGAGGCCCTGGCCTTGGCTGCCCCATCGAAGCCCTTTGATCATGCATATGAGCAGGGTTGGGTGGGCGGGGAGCGAAGCCTGGAGAAGCTTGGGCGTATGGAGCCCGAGTGACAGCACCATTTGGCACCCAGATGCGGCGCTTCTGCGGAGGGGTGGTCATGTTGGAGGAGGAACCACCCTCACGCGAGTGCTTGCGAGACTCCTCGAACGCCTTGCGCCCATTTTCTTCATTGAGCGCGGTGTTAACGAGATCCTCGAAGCTGTTGGCCTTGACGTTGGTGAGGGCATACTTGAGTTCCGGGTTAAAAACTCTGTGGAACCTTGCCATCTTCTTAGCCTCAGTGGACACCTCATCACCAGCGTAACGAGCGAGGCGGTTGAACTCACTCTGATACCCGATGACGTCCAACTTGCCCTGCTTGAGAGAGAAAAACTCTTCACGCATCCTTTCCATGAGACCATCTGGAATGTGGTGCTTCAGGATGGCTTCCTTGAAACAACCCCACGTGACTGGTATCCCAGTTCTCATGGCCTGGAAGTTCTCCCACCAAGTAGCTGCCTGACCCTTCAGCAGATAGGAGGCATACTTGACCTTGTCTTCTTCAGCTACGTGAGCAATCTCCAGAGCCTTAGCTATCTCACGGATCCAGTCATCAGCGTCCAGAGGCTCGCGTGTGGCCACGAAAGCTCTTGGGCCCAGCCTGAGAAACTCCTTGATGCTGACTCGTGGAGCTGTCTGGTTGATGTGCTGATTAGCCTGGAACTGGGCCATCTGCATCATATGACTTGGGTCATCTGAGTCAACAGCTCCGCGATTGGCGGTGGCTCAGGCGTGTTGTTCCTTGTTGGCGGCATCCTGAATGGAAATGCATTTTAGCACAACAATAGAAAAGGATAGGCTTGGCAACCGAAAGAGAGATTATTCCGACGCATGAATAGATAACCAACAGGTACATCATCACATGTTCAAATACATCAGAATATCCAACACACCATAAATGGTTCGAATACCAAAGGATAACTAAACATAGCTAAGAATGGATACATCGGTACTCCCATGCTCATCACGCAGGACGGCGGCTAGGAGTACGGCGAGAGGTACGGTGAGGAGGACGCCCACGAAAGTAGGTGGAGCGACGATCCACGTAGATCTGACGTGGTCTGAGGCCAACTCTAGGCGTGGTGAAGTACATAGCGTCGACTCCCTGTGCTCCAAAGCGTGGAATCCCAGTGTAACCAGCACCAAGGTTAAGGAGTGGACCTCTGATCGGCTCGTAACCTCCAGCATCTAGCAGACGACGACCAACTGGCTGATCGAAACGTGCAAAGCGCTCGTCTCCAACAAAGTCTGTGGTGTAAGTCGCCAGACGAGTCAAAGCAAGGTAAAGCTGCTCTCTGACTGAAGCCAACTCCTGAGATAGTGTGCGGGCAACTGCGTCACTGTGCCTCACAAACTGAGCGGTGGTGTGCAGCCTGGAGTTATCATGCTCATAAACATCCAAGTTATCGTAGAGAGTGAAGTGAGCTCCCTCCGAAGTGATGTAACCACGGGGGATGTGGCGATAGATAGAATCGTCAAATCCCCAGTAGTCAGCACGAAGGACGGTGAGGCTCACGTAAGCTGCCTGTTGCATAGCCATATCCACTGTGGAACCCACTGCCTCGTAGCGATGAACTACGCTCATGCCATCATCTGACAGAATGTAGACGATAGCCTGGTAGTAGGTCTGGTCAAACTCTCGCTGCTGCTCGTAGACCTGGTACTCTGGTGCCCAACGGAACCCCAGAAAAGTGACCATGTCTCTCAGCATCTCCGGATAACCGGCAGTGCTCTCGCAATGAGTCATACGAACCACCTGCGGGTAGAACCTGAGATCCATCTGCAGATGATCGGGGAAGTTTTGATTAGACGCCGGTAGAAGAACTGAAGTGGCAAGCAACAACAAGGTTTCAACGGACGAAATGGATGTTGAGAAGAACAGGATATCGAAGCAACATCGGGAAACACGAGACCAAACACTCCTGAGGTACTACGGAAAACCCATCCGGGCTTCTAAAGGATAAATATCTACTGTTTAAGGGATAGAGGATCTGCTTCCGGGGCTTATGTTCCTCCGTTCTCAATCATGAGTAGGCAACATGATAAATGATGTCACAACCACCTCCATTCCTATGGTCTAGTAGATATAACCATCCTAGAGAAACCAGGATTCGTGAAATCCTAACTTGAAAGTTTAGATGAGAAGAGAAAACAACGTTGCACTTCCTTACCAGAAAAAAAGGGAGGGTGGGTGGGGAAAGAAATAAAAGAACAGAATTCCTACTCTCACGTTTCATTTTTCCTATATGGCTACATAATAGTTTCTAGACTCAAGTGCGACCAGTAAAAGGGATCCTACAGGCAGACAGGCTCTAATACCATTTGTCGCACCCGGACTTCTAGAGGATACTCACAGCCCGCTAAACAGTAGATAAATGGCTTACGGGGCATACCGGCACCCGCATCTCAATATGAGTAGGCCAACACGTAAACGTGTGACAACCATCCTCTACTATGCATCGTCTGCGTAAACCATACCATAGAAGTCCGACTACTTCCATTGACGTACTTCATAACATACACACATGGTACGTCAACGGCATTTGAACAAGTGATATCACAACAAATCTCTAAGACACAAAGAAATAGAAATAAGTGGCAAAAGCTCTCACTAGAGCAGAGATAGCAAATACAATCATCCAGAGGACACATGTCCCAACAAGTAATCATTACATCAAGCGGAAGCATCCAAAGTGTCTGAGTACAGACAAGATCCAAATAGGCCTAAGAGGCCGGAAACGAAAAGACGGAGCCCATCCACGATGTCTCGGATCCTGCCCGGGTCCGCTATCTACTCGTCAGCAGCCTCGTCATACTCCACGTAGTAGCCACCATGGGGATCCTCGGAAACGTAGTCTGCAGAACACGCAGCCCCAAAGGGGTCAGTACAGACGAGTACTGGCAAGCAAGACGCACAAGATACCGAAGTGTACCCGGCAACACCAAGTACAGATGCTTTGGGTTCAACGGAAGATAGGTGATACAAAAAGTGCGGCAGCGGGCTGCCTAACCAACTACAGAGACACGCTACAACATCCGGCTAAAAGGAAGGGATAAGATAGCGCATCAGAACCAACTACCACTAACCTCAAACAAACCCATCCTGGATCTCGCCCCTTATCCAAAGAAGCAATCCGAGGATAACTCACACAGTTGGTTTAATGAAGGTTCAGGTTATTGTGTCAATAAGTCTATTACTAGTCAACTTATTATTTATTAGGGGTAAGTTGTCTAATCCTTGTTAGCCAGCCCTATCACCAAGTCATCCATAACCGCGGACAACACGGCTTCTCGAGAAGATTTAACCCTGCAGGGGTGCACCAATTTGGCCGTACACGTAAGAATATCCCGCCAGACGGGGATCAAACCCACCAAGCGAAACACTCAACACAACCCAACTCTTCTTCGCATCAAGCCCAAAGAACCATGTGCTGTGCGTGCGCGGCTAATCGAGCCCCCACGAAGAAAAGGGGGACCCTCATAGCACTGGAAGACCACGCCGCCCTAAATGCCGACTACAAAAGTTCCACCCTGGCGCCGAGGGTTCGTACCTGCATATGCGTGCATCAAATGGAAAGCCCGAACTAAGTGTGGCGATTTGGACGAGATGCGAATCGACTCAGAGTTGCGGGGGGCGCCCATACACGCTTCCCACATGCGGTTAGCGCGCTCAACAAGGATCCAGAGGACAAGAACTTTTCCTGAGTTCGACACTAGCAGGCCTCAAAACCATACCCGGCCTCCTGCCGGTGCCTTATCATCAAATTAGCATTACCTCAAACATTAACAGGTTGTTGTTTTAAACATCGAGCCCCCAGAACATAATAAATATGGTAAAAGAAATAACAGACAGCAGACTCGAGCATAAACAACCCTAAGCATGCTAGTAAGACACAGGCAACAAGCAACAGGGTTATAGGTGTGGAGGTGAGGCTATATCAGGGTTACAGGATAACATGTGATAGGATCGGAACACAAGCATCGAATCTTAGGGCTAGCAGATTAGACAACGGAAAGTATCGGTATCCAATGTGGAAAGGACACAATGGTTCAGGTGAGTGAATACTTGCCTGCAAACTCAGCAGCCTGGTACTGAGCTAAATCCTCTGAAGTAGTGTCGTAAACCTCGTCTGTCTCAACGTCGTCGTCTATTCGAGAAGAAGCAAACAAACAACGCAGAGAGACAAACAATCAATAACATGGCATAATGCACAATCATGCGATGATGCATGACAATTTAATTGATGCATCAAAGATAAACTAGTTGACAGGGTAACATAATTAAATGGGACCATATGCAATTTGGGTTGCATGTAGAAAATCCCATGAATTAAGGTTGAATTAAATGATCTACAACTGACCATCATGTGAAGGTTGATTATAATGATGCATGGATGAGGAAAACAATAAGAAAACAACAATAGCTTCAATTTGAAAAGGTGTTTACCAAGTTTGGAATTTTATTTATTAAGTTATTAAATTTGGCTTCGTAAATGAGTTACACAAGCATTTGTTGTTTTCACCCATTTTAATTTGCTCAAAATAGATAACCAAATTCATATTTGGAAATAACACAAAATTTTAGATGGAATACATGTTTCATTTGTTGAAAAAGGAATTAAAATGAACAAGTTATTAATTTGACAATTTTAAATGCATTAATTAAGAAACAGTTGTTTTCAGCAATTTAATTTATTCAAAATAGAAAACAAAGTTTATATTTGGAAATCTTATTCAATTTTGCATGGAAAACATATTTTACATGTGCCATTTGAATTAAATTTGAATTAGTTATGAATTTGACCAAATTATGAATTTTGCAATTTAAAAGGTTTAATTAAAGCATTGAATTATTGCACCACTTTTAATTAGGAAAAACAGTAAACAAATTGTATTGAAAAGGTTGAATACATGTAGCAAATGTTTCACTGAACATTTTGAGCTATTAAACATAATTTTTGGATCATTACTGAATTTATTATGCAATTTTTCATAGTAATTTTTATTCTGCCCCTTTTAGTAAACAGAGGGAAACATGTTCAAATTTAATTCAATTGTGACCAAATAAAATACCAGTGTGTAGAGTTTGTTAATACAAATTTTTAGAGCCCAAGTTTGCTCAAATTGGATGAACAGAACTCAAGTTATGAAATTCCAAAGTTTCAAATTATTGCATTTTCTGTATTTAATTATTTAGTGCAAAAATTATTACAGAAACATGTTGCAACTTTGACATTAACAGAAAGAGCACAAGATTCTGAATCCATAGCAATTTGAATCGTTGAAATTGGATCAAAATTCAATTTCTTATTGATTTTACAATTAAAGATCCAGATCTGTTTTACTGGAATCGGGAAATAAAAAGAAAAAAGGAGGCAAAAGGGGGTGGCTTTGCGCCGGGGGGGATTCGAACTCAGGCCCTCCTGGATAAGCGCACGGTGTGTTACCAACTGGGCTGTGCTCGGCTTGTGATGTATACAGAGCGCGTGTGGTTTTGAGGTAAGGCTCCCGGCTTAAGCCTGGCGAAACTGAACCAAGATGCAGTTAACTGCAAGCGAACGGAGAAGAACGACGGCGATCGACCGCCGGGCTGCTGCGGCCTGTGCCGCGCGCGGGCGCTCGCCCGCGGGGCAGAGAGGAGGAGAGTGGGGAGAGGGGGAGAGGAGAGAGAGGAGAGGGCGAGGGGTGCTCACCGCGGCCCGAGCGATCGGGAGCTGGCGACAGGAGGAGAGGGAGTCGGTGGTTGGCCGGCGGCGACTCGGTGCTTGGCGGCGGCGACTCGATTCTCCAGGGCTCCTCCCTGGAAGCGGAAGCGGAGGAGGAGGATGAGGCCTTTCCGTTCCCGCAGAAAGGGGGCCTCGACGGCGAGCGTAGCGGCGGCGGTTGGAGCTTCAACTTCCGGTAATGGAGGCCATGGGGGAGGTGAGGTTCAGAGAAGAAAAGGGGAAGGGAGAGGAAGAGAGAAACGGCGGCGGCTTGAGGGGAGAGAAGGGTGGAGAGCTAGGTTAGGGTTTGTAGCCTCGAGGGGGGAGAGGGATAAGTAGGGAGGAGGGGGGAGCAGGTGCTCTGCAGGTGGGGGAGGTCGCTCCTCCTCTGTCTCCGTACAGAGGAGGAAGACGACAGAGGTGGGGAGTGCATGGGCTTGTGGGGTGTGGTGGACTGGCCCAATTGGGCTGGCCTGCCCTCCCCTTCTTTTTTTTTCTATTTTTTTTTTTGCTGAAAAGAAAAGAAAGAAAAGAATGGGTTTTTGGTTTGAGAAAATTTTGGGGTTAATTTTTTATAAGTTATTTATTGCAAAAGCACAGTTGTGCAACTTTTTGTTTTCCAAAAATTTAACATTTGTTGCTGTTTGAAAATTTAAATGAATTTGAGTGCAAATTTGCAATAATTGATTTATTGAAACTTAAGCAAGTTTAAAGTTTGGAATTTCAAGTTTATTGGAAACAATTGGATGTTTTGATTTGAATGTTCCATTTGAAAAAATAGTAACAGAACAAGTATGAAACAAGAATTCGAAATTTGGTTTGAAATTCAAATGGAAAAACAAGGGAAAACAAATGCAATGCTTATGATGACATGATGCAAACTTAATTTAAACAAAAAGCAAACATCCTAGGGTTGTTTTTCATACTTGGGATGTTACAGTGGGAGTAGACAGGATCTCGAGCCTGGTTGTGCAACATGGTCTTGGTCGTCCATGGGTAAAGTAACGCACCTCTGCAGAGTGTAAAAGGATGTGACATGTTACCCCTTGTTCCGGGAAGGAGCTGCGAACGCCGCAGGAAAGGCAATTCCATGAAGTTCTAGTCCTGTGAAGATCTGGCGGGCTTAGTCTTCAGAATTAAAAGCAACCTCTTGAAGAAAAATTTACAAAAACCTTGCATTAGCTTATGATTCTTTTGAGTCTAAAGCTGTAGTTAGTGCATCAAACTATTCCCTATATATCATGAACTTGCTGAGTAACGCTCGTTACTCATTCGTTCCCGTTTGACCCCCTGCTTAGAGATGAAGCCTTATGGAAGTCATCATCATGAAGCCATCGCTACCCCATGAATCTAGGTGGGTCCATATACTAATTAGTCAGTGAAGCATCGTCATCTACAACGCTGATGGAGGAGAAGCTATCAAGGTGTAGGTGGAGTCCATTTCTGGACTTAGTTGTGTCAAGCCATAGATTAGGGCTGACATCAGCCGTAGTAGATTTAGTCCTGAGCTAGAGTTCTTCTCCAGCTTGGATCTTTGAATTGCTTCTTCTGATATTTCATTTGTAAGAGATCTTCTTTGATTCTTCAAAGAGATTCTCGAGATTTTTTAATGAAGTTTGTATCCTATAGTTTTGCCTGGACCTGCTATGTTTCTGTTGTACGACTCTAAGGGGTGTAATATTCACGGATAAGTCCTTCTGTGGGTATTATGTTCTCGACTTGCGCACTACACATGCAGGGTTGGGTCACCACATATCAGTGGTTGATAGAACTTGGGAAAATATTTATCCTACCTTTAGCTCCTCGTTGGGTTAGACACTCTTACTTATCGAAAAGGCTACACACGATCCCCTATACTTGTGGGATATCAGTAACTTGTAAGGTTTTCTCGATCTTCGTGAACACACATGATCCATCATTGGCGTCCATGGTCTCATTGTTAGTTATTGTTCGGTGAGTTTCCGAACATGTCTGTGTGTTATCGAGCCTTTACGGTTCACATGCTTAAGCCGCACCTTAATTGTGAGAATAAAGATATTTTTATTGGTTTTATGAATGATTGATGTCGATACGATGTCATAGAAACAAGTCCGTTGTTAATCGGAGAGGTTTCGGGGAAGTTACTATAAGAGATAAATATGTTGGTTTTAGGCGGTATTTATACGAGAGATAACGGGGTACATGAGATAGTCGGGGATGTTATAAATATGTTTCTAACATAAGTAGATAAGTTGATTGTTTTAGCTAAATGGTTCATAGGGTTCCGGAAGAGTTTCGGGAAAAAACTGAGAAGGGGGAGTGTCGAGGGGGGAGGGGGCAGATTCGCCCCCATGTACGCACCACTTGGTGGGGCTGTCAGGTGGACCCTATGGCCTCCAGGCATGGCACTTAGAGAATTCCATGTTTTTCCTAGATTTATCTGAATGGAAAAAACAAAACAAAAAAGGTAAAAGGAAAAAAAAAAGAGGTGGACTTGGACTCCCACATGGGAGTCCAATCCGAGTTCACTTAGGAGAGGGAGTGCAGCCACCTCCTTGGTGCGGCCAAGCCCCCTTCCTAGCTAAAGTAGGAATCATCTCCCCTTTGGTATGCCCCCTTCCCTCCAACTATAAAAGGACACCCAAGTTTTGAGGTAAAACATAATTTTGTAAGCAATTGTCTCTCAAGCCTCTCTCTCTCCCAACTAGAGTTACTGGGTCTAATTAGAGATTGTAATTAGAACCCCTCTAATTGAATTAGAGCTTATTATAATTGGGTTTTACCGTGTCCTCTCCCTGGTAGACCTAGATCTAATAATTAGTTCTCACTCATGTGTTGAGAAACTTCCAGAATCATATAGCTCTAATCACAGTCGATTAGTGCTACCAATCAATAATGTCGAAAGGTTGTCCCTCCTCATCGATGCCGAGTCCTGGACGGCGGAGCGTTGATGGGTTGTCACGAGCGTACACGTGCACACCATAAGATAGATTACATGTGTGGTCTTTGACGAGCGAAGCTTAGCGGCATCCTTGAAACTAGTCCTAGTTGTGAGGATCTACGATTCTTCAGAATTTTTCTACGACTACATGGAATCCGCTCCCCGGTGAGTCGTGATCTTTATCAATGCATGTACGGGCATGCATCGTTATCTATATAATGATTTTGGCGGACTACGTAGGGCAAAGTTTTAAATTCTGCATCAAACACCACCACTAATTTCTAATAAAGTAGTACTAGTTTATAATAAATCGAGTCATCGAGTTTTCTAGGCAAAGCAGGTGGAGAAGATGGACCACCAGAAGGTGGAAAATGGAAATAAAAAGTGAAATTTTACAAAAAAATCATATTTTTACACGAAATGAACCCAAACTGTTTTTAAAAAATCACATTCTAACATTTTTCTTGACGCCCGGTCGTGGGTCGCCAAACGCTGATGCACAATGCCTCGTCAAAGGTGTTATGGTTTGTGCCACGTCAGACCAACTGGGCCGCATCAGGAAAGTTTGACGCCTCGAGCTATGGAGTCGTATATTAGACCTTTGCGCGTCGCTTTGGGGGCAAAAAACCTCTCTCAGGGTTCAGCCACGAGGCCCATGGGTCTCATCTCCATTTTTTTCCTCTGCTCTATCTGTCGCCTCCGTCGACACACTCTGCTAGATCGCCACCGCCATTGCCTCTTCCCCCACCATCCTGACCCTCCCTTCACGACCAGCAGGCCACCTCCAGCTCCTCCCTCTGCTCGTCGTGCTAACCCCTGCCATCGCCTCCTTCTTCTCGCCATGCTAACCGCTGCCATCGTCTCCCTCTGCTCCATCACCCCTTACAAGAGGCGGTGTGGCCATCTCCATGGAACTCGTCCTAGGGCCCTCAGGTCGCCTCACCATCGGTGTACTTCTGTATTGAGACCACAACCATCCTCCACCAAAGTTCATTTCGACCTCCCCTCAATTTCAAGGTATCTATATGTCCTCTCTACGGTAAGCTTTTAGATGTGACATATATTCGATAGGCTGCTTTCTTGAAT